>RJWT010012022.1:0-22798 GCA_004365215.1 Cuniculus paca
TCATCTTGCAACTGCTGAGTTGCTAATTCCTGATTCCTTGTTATTTTTAAAAGATGTTTCCTTTGTTCCTCACTAGCTGCCATCATGTCTTCGAGGTCTGAAATTCTATTTTCACATTCATTGAGGCGGCTTTGCCAGCCTTCGATGGCCTTCTTGATTTCCTGGACATCTCTTTGAATCTGTTTCATGCATTCTAATTCTTTCTTGTATTCTTCATTCAAGGTTTTCATCTTTTTGCAGTGTTCCTCTATTTTTCCAACTATATCTTCTTTAGATGTGCTCAGCATCTCTTTCATTACATTCATCATCTCTTGTTTTACCTGGAAAATCATTTGTATCCTCAGTTCCTTTAAAGTCTCATAGAGTTGTTTCTTTACTTCAGTTGCTATCATTTCAGAAGTTTCAGGTGTGTGGCTCATGTTTTCTTCTGTGTCCATGTCTTTTTGACTTGTTTTGGAAGGACTAGAGGTGCAAGATTGCATTTTGCTCTTTCATTTTGTCATTTTCCTGTATTCCACTGTGGGAGGTGAATCCTACGTGCACAGTTGAGGTGCCAAGGCTAGGTGCTACTCGCAATGCACACCTTCAGCTGCAGCCAAGACTATCACTCTGGCTGTTTTGATGCTGGTTGATGTCTGGGTAGAGCCCAGGCAGGATGCCAGGGAAGCTCTGAATTTCCCAGGCCAGTGGGGGAGGGGTGCAGACTCCTACCTGTCTGTTGGTAAGGTCCCAAGCTGCACAGCCAGATGGAATTCGCTGTATGCACACCCAACCCAAGTGAGGCCCAGAGAAGCAGCTGCCAGGCCACTCTGGGTGAATGTGTGTGGCCTAGGCAGGACCCCAGAGATGTCCTGAATGGCCTGGGCCAATGGGGGACAGACACAAACCGAAGCCCCCACCAGGCTCCTGGTGAAGTCCCAAGCTGAAGGGCTAGGTGGAATTCGCTGGTCACGCCCTCAACTCAAGCTGGCTCAGAGCAGCCACTGCTGGGCTGCCTCGGGCACGCGGGTGGGGTGCTGGGAGGACCCCAGGGATGCCCCGAACGTCTGTGGCTGACGGGGGCTGGGCGCTGATTTCTATGGGTCTGGTTGCCCGTTCCCAAGATGCACAGCTAGGTGGGGTTGGCTGTGCACGCCCCAGGTGGTCTGGAGCAGCCTCCGCCATGCTGCTCCCGGTGAGTGGGCGGGGCGCAGGTACGAAATACATCATTTTCTTAAGAAGCACAAACTATCAAAATTTCCTGACTGGAAATAGAAAATATACTTTGTTTTAAAATTATTAAAAATGAATTCATAATTTTAAAAGTCCTATAAGAGAAAATACCTATGCCAAGTTATTTCACTGGGAAATTTTATTGAACTTTTAAAAAAACTAATATGAATCATACATAAAATCTTCCAAAACGAGGAAAAAAGGGAACTCATTTCAAGTCATTTAGAGAAGTTGGTATTACATTAATACCAGAGCTGACTAAGGACAGTACAGGGAAAAACCATATAATCTAATACCCTCACTAATATAAACAAAAAAATCTGTAACATAAAATTAACAAACTAAATGCAGCAATATATAAAAAGAATCATATGCCATGGTCAAATGGGATTCATTAATGATGCAAGTTTACTTTAATATTCGAAAGCCCAAAAATAATCCACCATATTAACAGGCTAAAAAGGAAAAATCAAACTTTCATGCAGAAAGAAGCAGTATCAGAAAATGTCAGCTTTTTCTAAAGTATTGTAAAAAATCTGAAAATCTATTCCTATATTATTGAATTATTTAGATTCTAGTTAAAATTTAGGTGATTGGAACAGAAATTTTATCTGTTCTAGTTGTCTTCGAAGTGGAACTGCCTTGCTCATTCTTTGACTAAGACTTTACTGTACTCCTTGGTTTTTCTTTGTAAGTCTTGACTACTCTATTATATATATAACCACCTGGAGATCCTGAACTAACTTTAACATGTGAGTTTTAGTGATAGAACAATTACAGTTATTCCTACAAAGATTCTCATAAAAGGAGACTCAAAAATGAGGGAACAGAAGCACTATTTTCTTTAGCTTTCTTCTTTCTCCACCCTAACCTTTTTCTTTCACGTTTGTTTTTATACCCATCTTTCTTTGATTCCTTCCTTTTCTCCCTCTTTTTCTGTAACCTTTTCCTTTTGTAATATTCTGCTATTATTTGACTTTAATATGTTTTTTAATCTTTATACTAGATGAGAAAACAAAAAAAACCCTGATTTTTAAACTACAATACATTATCCTGCTAAATTGTCATATAAGACTGAAAATGTTGGACGGTGGATATAGCTCAGTAGTACTGCACCTGCCTGGCAAGTGCGAGGTCTTGAGTATGATTTCTATTACAGAAAAAAAAATTTTTTTAAATGAAAATGTTATTCAAATTCAAGTTAGAAAAAAACTGAAAATCTACCATGAAACAAACATTTTTTTGGAAAAAGAAAAAAAAAAAACCCCAGTGACATTAAAATAACAAGGCCATTAAGAAAAATTCAAATCCAGGACACAACTACGCAAAACCTTACAAAGTATATATAAGAATCCTAATCTCTTAGTAGTTCTGTCTATAAGTCCTCTTTGATCCTGATTTCTGTACATCCTGTTTCGGTCCTTATCTGACAAACCAATATCTAATAGTGTAGCTCTTTGGACAGAAGCACTCTTGTATTAAGTGGAAAAAGAACAGATAAGGGACTTCATGTTTGTAAAGGGAGACCAAAAATGATGTTATGAATTAAGGGAAACATAATAAATTTAGGATAAGAAGCTATTTACTAATTTCTAGATCCAGAAAATAAAACATTTAGGCAACTTATTGACAATGTACATGCATTGAAAAACCACATATTTCTCATATGCAGATGAAAAGGAGGGGATTTATGGAGGCAGAATTGGGGGAGGGATTGCAATAGAGAGAAATTATTACATTTTAAGAATTTAAATTATTTGTTATTGATGTATTTGTTTTGTGGTGCTCAGCAAGTCCTCCACTACTAAGCTACACCTCCATCCCTGTTGAAATCTTTTTATTTTTCTTTATAAAAGCCAGGCAGATGTGGTGGTACACACCTGCAATTCCAGCATTCTGGGAGGCAAAGGCTTGAGCCCATGTCTGGCAAATGTGTGATGTAAGAAGACCGTATCTCTAAATAAACAAAAACAAAACAAAACAAAAAATTTAAAGGAATGAAAATGTAGTTCAGTCTGAAGAAGTTGGGTATAATTTCTGCACCACAAAAGGGAAAAATGATAAGCAATCTTCTTTTGAGTGCTTATGGAATTATTTTTTTTCTATCTTTTTGAATATTATTAACTGTATTAGTCAAAAACTTCTATAATCTAACATAATGAAGGAAGAAAACTTGGATAAAGTGACTATTTTTTCTACATGGACAAAATGAAAATGAATCATTTAACTGAAATAGGAACACCAGCAGTGGTGAACACAGAACAACATGTCCCCTCTCTTGAGTAGTAAGAGTCTCATAGTGCCTGGCTCATTCAATATTAGTGTTCAATAACTATTGGTTTTTTGGATGAGGGGTTAAAAAATGACAGATACATTTCCTCCACAACTCTTAGATACAGGATTAAAAATTAAGATTTGTTGCTGGAAATAAAATATTCTTTTATTTGTCCTCAAATCCAAATATATCCCAGTGTACACAACTAAATGAAAAATTTTAGTATTATTTTTAATAAAGTATTTTCTTCTCAGGTTTAAACAGTGAGTCAAATTTATAAAAACTCAAAGCTATCTAAAAAAATACTTTTGCCTGTGAAAAAGCAAGAACCTGAAATGTGATCACTATGTAATTACCATTCGAAATCTGTATCCTCCTCCCAAAATATGAAATTAACTCTTCTTTATTTAATGATGAAATACTGGATTGAGAGTAAAAAAAATAAACTTGAATTTTCTTAATGATAAAAAAATACAAAGTATAATTGGCAAAAGTACTGTCTTTCCAAAAAATGAAGCACAATGGATAGAGTATTCCAGTGGGCAGATGTTAGCTTAAAGTGTGCATTGTTTGGAAAAGGAGTTAATTAACAACTTATTAATTGGATAGAAAATCTGAAACTGTTGTACTTCTAGCAAATACATAATTTTCTTCAAGTATTATTAAAGCGTTTTTTGTTGTACCTATTAAAGATTCTTGTCTCTAAGTTAATTTCATTATGCTAATAAGCTATCATCGTTACAGAACCTAAGCTTTGATCCATGTTAATTGTCGTGATCTTCAAAGACAAAGTCACCACTTACTTTAAATGAATTTTACATCTTTTTAAAGAATCACACGGAAATTAGGGGAAGTAATTAATTTTTTATTATGTGTCTCAATATTTTTAAGGGAGTAAGTCAATGGTATTGGCTAGAATTCATTTTAACATTTAACTAGGGAAAACAGCATGAGGCAAAAAAACCGTTCAGATGCGAAAGATTAAAGAAAATTTGAAACTGGGACCTAATTTGTCTTGATAAACTTTGGTGTTTAATATGCTTCTTTTGTTCTCAGTGTGAAACTGCAGGGTTTTGATTTGTGAAAACTTTTTGAAGAATTAATTCTTTCTAATTTTTATTCATTTCGCTTTTCTTTTACAGTAAGGGAGAGAAGTTGACCTTCAAACCATAACACTTTTAAATATCTATGAACTTACAAGGTTAAATCTATTAGTGGTCTGATATAGGCTATTGTATAGTCACAGAGTATGTTTCTTTGAAGCAGATAAGACTTCATTGTCCCTATATGTAACTAGTTATTTGAACTTTGAAGTATAAGCAAATAATGTTATTCAATTATTTGCATTTCTCTTTGTGACCAGAAAAGGTTAAGTGTGTAAATAAATCCATTTTATGAAAGTCTTTTTTTTTCTAGGAAGATAAAATACATTTTAACAACACATCCATGAGAATAATTGCTAGTTGCATCTTCGTTATGACCAAGGCATTGTTCAGGATAGAAGCTTTCTTAAAATATAGTCTCAAACTTGGTACAAACACAACAAAAGTGATAAAGGCAATAGTATCAAATGGTATGTTTTTCTTTAAATTTTCAAATGCAGGGATCAACTGCCAAGATTGTAATTTTTTAATTATTCAAAATGCAACTCCCAGGTCGGTGATGTAGCTCAGGTGCACAATCATCTGTCTGGCAATTGCAAGGTCCTGAGTTCGATTCCTTACACACACACACACACACACACACACAAAGGGTATTAACCTACCTGACATTCTTTTTGGAAAGATAGGGGTATCAAAAATATAGTGTAGATAAACATACATTAATAAAATCAACCAGAAATTCACTAAATGATGCAAATAAATGCTTATTAAGAAACGGAAATGTATCAACTAGAGAAAAATCACACGGCTGTAATATACATTTTGACCTCCACGAACATCTTAATTTAACAGACAAGTTAATGGTGAAAGTCTATTTTACTGGGAATAATTGAAAAATTGATGAGCCTATTACAATGATTTATTGATATATAAATTGGTAGTTTTCAATTTTTCTTGTACAAGATAATGACTTGAGGGCAGATGACATGTAAATACCACTATGGTTTCCAAGAGTTTATGTTTTTAACAAGTAGTGATAGGTAATTTTTTCAGTGGGGAGGGTCTTGAACTTGAACCTAGGATGTCATACATGTCCTAGAGAAGGACTGTCCCACTGAGCCGCATTGTTAGCCTTTGGTTAGCTGTGGTAATGCACATAGTTATTAGATCTCACACTTTATCTGTGACTAAACTATTCACATTTCTTTTTGTGATCAGAAAAGGTTTGAGATCATATAAGTTTAGAGATCTAACAGGATGATATAACCTTTGAAGTCTTATATTAAGATGACTAAAACAATAAGACTAATTAATTGCATTATCATATGTTAAAAATGCCACCAACTTAGTATGGTGTTTTCCTCTTCAAATCTTGATTCTATACACTTTTTATGGTGAGGTTGCCATTTAAATTATTTGTTTTCCAGAAGATTAGTACCTATTGAGTGTTTGTTAAATGAAAATTGAGTTTTGGTCCTTTATCTAGCAATTCAGTGTGTGTGTTATTTAATTTATCCACTTTATTTACTATCTTGCTACTTAAAAATATTGTAACTATGGATGTGTTTCATACCATTGAGTTTATCCTCCATGTTATGCTGGAGTTTCTGCAGCAATTTATATGAAATATTTAAAGCACTTTAAGTTGTGTTGCATGACATGAAATATATGTGTCATCTTCAAATTTTAAGAGCCATATATTTGCATGTGTGTGAAGGTGTAGTTTCCCCTTACCCTAGAAAGGACAGCCGGTTGTTGTGGTTTGGGTGTATCCATATTACACAATGAGATTGATATCTAGCTAATGTGATTTATAGTGAAAAGACTTATAAAAGTTATATCCATCATGACTTTTGGAAAGTCATGCTTATTTAGAAATACTGTAAATAAAATCTTTTTGAGAGGATTATTACTCTTCAAAGTTTGTAGCATTTGACAAAGTCTCTGTTAGACCCCAATCATACAAGTTAGTACTATCTTTGATCATGACCTCTGCAGCTACTGCAGTTATTGTTTAGATAGCATTAAAATGTCTTAAGACAATTTTTCCATAATAAATTACATCTTGGATTAAACAATTTAACCATTTTTGCTTCCTAAACTCTCCCTCTGCTTAGATATCCTTATGCATAATTTTTATCATATGGAATCCTGATTTGAAATTTTATGTTTATTTTAGTTTTTCAGTGGTGCCAGGGGGTGAGCCCCTGTCCTTGAATATGCCAGGCGCATGCCCTACCTCTGAGCTACATCCCCATCTCTCCAGATTTTTAACTCACTAAGCCTATACACAGAAAGTTTGGTACTTCATCTATTTCTAATTTGATTTTCTATTCATAAAACATCCATTTTGCTCTAATATATTTTGTGACTTTTTGGATTAGTGACCACCACTAAAAGTTAATAACATTAAAATTATCTAGCTTTAAACTTACCACTAAACAACCCTTTTATCCTTAACATACCCTTGCACACATTAAATCACACTTCAAATGTAATATAATGAAAATAATATTAATGTCTATGTAATTATTCTTTTATTGACATTGTTGACTTACAGCTGCTTGAAAGAATTGGAGGACATAGAAAAGGTGGCAAAGAACTCAAAGCTTATCCCTTAAGATTTTAGTATATTGGAGTTGAAAGCAAAGAGGATTATGATTTAAATCTAGTTATATCTCTTTCTTTCTAACTTGTCAAATGGCCCTGATGTTAGCAAAAGGGAGAAATAAAATCTGTAGAAAGTGGATGGACAGTAGCTTTTTCTTTTTCCACTTTTTTATCTACAAGGAGAGGATAGGATGTAGATAATTTTTCTTGACAGATCTTATGTACAGGCACATTAGTCAGGATTGAGGTTACATGCCTATAACCCCAGCACTTGGAAAGCTGAGGCAAGAGGATCACTATGAGTTCCTGGCCAACCTAGAATACATAGTGAGTTCAAGACGAGTCTGAACTACATAGTGAGACCTTGTCTCAAAAAGACAAAAGCAACAACAAAACAAACAAACAAAAAAAATACAGGTTCGCTAACCTCCATCACAGACAAAGGTGGTGGTCACTAATCCAAAAAGTCACAAAATATATTAGAGCAAAATGGATGTTTTACGAATAGAAAATCAAATTAGAAATAGATGAAGTACCAAACTTTCTGTGTATAGGCTTAGTGAGTTAAAAATCTGGAGAGATGGGGATGTAGCTCAGAGGTAGGGCATGCACCTGGCATATTCAAGGACAGGGATTCACCCCCTGGCACCACTGAAAAACTAAAATAAACATAAAATTTCAAATCAGGATTCCATATGATAAAAATTATGCATAAGGATATCTAAGCAGAGGGAGAGTTTAGGAAGCAAAAATGGTTAAATTGTTTAATCCAAGATGTAATTTATTATGGAAAAATTGTCTTAAGACATTTTAATGCTATCTAAACAATAGCTGCAGTAGCTGCAAAGAGGTCGTGATCAAAGATAGTACTAACTTGTATGATTGGGGTCTATAACAGAGACTTTGTCAAACGTCACAAACTTTGAAGAGTAATAATCCCTCCAAAAAGATTTTATTTACAGTATTTCTAAATAAGCATGACTTTCCAACTGGAGAAAGAAATTTCCTAAAAGAAATATTTATTTTGCAATATTTCAGTAGAATTAGGCAATTATTAGGGTTTTTTTTTGTTTGTTGTACATTATAATGCAGGCTGCAAACTGGACCCTTAACTGTGTTCTGCTTAAGTAGGACAATATTTTGAATATCTTAAAGTTAGTTTCTAATATTGAAAGTCCTGTGATTTTTATACAAGCAACTGGATTTCTATCTGTAATTTTAAAAAAAATCTGCTTTCTGAAGATATCAAGCACTTCCTTCTACATAACAATGATGAGCTGGAGCCCAGGTGAAATGTTCTCTGTTAGCACCGGGTGGGTACCTGCTCTCCTGTTCACCTCAGCACTGGTCTACTTGTGTTTCCTCCCATTAGCAATTTGCTTAAGCACTGAAGACACTTGTGTTTGCCACAACTGATAAAAACATAGTTCACAAAAAAAAAAATGTTCATCTTATACCAGCAAAGGGGGAGCCATCACACATAAAAATCATTGTGATGTGTTGAAATGTTAAAAGTTTTTAAGGATACTACTGCAAAGAATGAAAATGAAACAATGAAAGGGGAGTAACTTTATCTTAAAAGACAAGACTTACTCGTTCATATTCCTAGTTACCTTTGTCAGCACTTCAGAAAACCTTGAGCTTTTTGTGAGTTTTTGGCAAGTCTTAGATTAAGAAATGAAATGTTAGGGTTTAGTGCAAATAATCTTAATTTTCATATACAGTAAGTAATATTCTAACTTAAAAATACTGAAATACCTTTGACTGAAGGTTGTTATAAGATGTCTGCGGTTAACTGTGTTAGATGCTTTCCTCTTCTAAAGACCTTTGCTTTTAACTAAATGCTTACTTATCTTTCTAATTTAACATAGTCCCACATTCTTCTTTGTAGTAATTTTGGGCTATCTGATAACATATAATGGAAAACATGTTAAGGTCTCCCACCAGTTCTTGTTGCATATTTCAAATGCTTAGAACAACAATTTTCAGAAGCTTTCATTAAGGTTAATTTAAAAACTACATTAAATACAAACAGATTTTCTCACAAACAAAATGCAATGTGTACTTAACAGACTTCTGTATGTTATATTTGATAAACTACCTCATATAAATGCAAATTTTGACTTTCTGCCAGAACCAGGTGGTATGGAAAATATTTCTATTAAACAAATAATGCTGGAAGAGCAAACTTCAAGCACTGGTGTGTTACATAGGAAAGAGGATGTTTTCGGTCAGGTTTGATGTGTATTTCCAGGTTGATCGTTTTGCATACAGAATGAAAAAAATATACTGAATACTGATATGTGGTAAGCAATTGTCTTTGGTGTGAAAGAAGATTTAAGAAAATGTGCTGGGGGAAGGATTTTACCTATTCTGAGAAATAGACAAGTATTTTTTTATCCCCATTTTGTATGGTTTTTTGATAGTATATCTTCTCTGTTAGTATCTAGAAGCTTTCATCTCAATCACTTAGTAAAACTCAACTAGGAAAGCTAAATAATGTGGGATAATCCTGAACGTTGTCTTATATGAAACAACTATTTTGAAATCTCAGTAAACAAAATACAATCAGAATATAAAAGTAAGCAGAAGACCTCCCTCAAAATGACTGCCCTCATTTTATTATGAGACAAAACATTACTGAAACCCAAATAAAAGAACATTACAAAATCCCTGAGGAGTATTCCTCAAAATTGTCGTGGTCATCAAGACCAAGAAACATTTAAGACATTCATATGCTAGGAGAGAGTGTGGAGACGCAAAGACTAAAAGACATGCTGTGTTGTAGAAGGAGTCTTAAAGTAAAAAATGGACATGGATAAGCTAGTGGAACCCAAGTAGAGTGTGGAGTTTAGTTAGTAGTAATACACCAATGTTGTACATTCTGTCAAATGTACAATGTGCAGTGGAGATGTTAATTATAAACTGGTGCAGGGTACACGGGAACTTTTCAATTTTTGGGTAAATCTGAAACCATTACTCCCAAAAAGTGTATTTAAATTAAAAGAAAACACTGGACATAAATGAAGGAAATATTATTTGATCTAAAGATACATGTGGATGCTTAAGGGCTAGATTCATAATTACTCTGAATTAGATTAGTCCTTGTAATTGCTATATCAGAGAATGATGAATGTACACAAACTATATGTACTGTTTAGCCATGCCTATGAAACACATATGATGTCCACTTGAAGATTAGGTTTGGAATCCCAAGAACTGCTGCTGCCTACATGAGGTGCAAGGGAAAATCTATAATCTTGATCTTATTGGTACTACCAGTAGCTTCTAAAATTTGAAGCTTACTGTGGACACTTTATGTGCTAAACTTGTGACGGATGATTACGAAACTGATATGACGTCTCTAGAGAATTGTTTGATCTTGGACATAGTAGTCCTATTTAAGAAAGTTGCATCCATCTAAAAACTATATATCGTTACTGATGTGCAATACAAGAAGAATGATCTACATGAACATATGAAAAATTGGGAACAGTGTAACAATTTAAAGGTTAGATATGATCATTAACTATTAAAACATTAACTCTAAAAAAAAAGTACATACACATATATATGGAAAGGATCTTGGTGTTAATGATAATTGCTTCTTAATTAGAGGCTTCAATTTTAAGCTCTAGATTTAGAACTATATATTCTCTCTGTGAGTTTGGTGTTGCCAGTGTGACTTAGAATAAGTACCTTGCCCAAGTACTCACATGCTGTCAGTAAAACAGTAGTTCCTCCCAAGTAGAATTACTTGTGCCTCCCTGTTGATCTTCCCTGTGAAGTCTTTCAGGTCTTTATCCTCTAGGGAATATTTCCTGATTGTTCCTTCAGATTGATGGCTCATGTTCACATCTCAGATATGCTAAGTGATGAAGCTAGAGCTTTAAGCTAATTCTATCTATCTTCAAAGTGAATGTAATTAAATCAGGGAATTAGCACTCGTACAGTATGGCATTATCTGCATGATACCCTTGCTTTCAAATAATTCTAGAATAGTTTCCAGGTTTAATTAATCAACTATTATAATTATTTTATTTTCCTTTGGAATTTGAAATTATTAAAGGATTTTAAAAATGTTTTCAAAAATGTTTTCTTAGTTTTGATAGACACATTATAGTGGTACATATTTACAGTGTAGAGTGTGCTATTTTCATACCCATAAACAACATAAAATGACCAGATAAGGGTAACTAGTATATCAAACACTTCAAACCTATTTCAATTTTTTGTGTTGAAAATACTTAAAATCCTCTCCATTTGTAATTCTGAAATACACAATTAATTATTTTCAACTATGTTTGCCCTACTGGCCTATAAAACATTGGCATTTATTCTCCCTGTCCAGCTGTATCCTGTGCCCCTTAGTCCACTTCTCTACCGTCTTTGCATACCCTGGCTACCCTTTGCTCTCAGTTCTACTCTCTATTTCTAGATTAACTGTTGAATGTATAAATGATAGCATACAGCATCTGTCTTTCCGTGCCTCACTTGCTGCAGGAGTTTTGACCAAAATACTTACTACAAAAATGTATTTTTAAAAAGAATGCATAATTTAATCATCCCTTTGGTGAAATATCTATTATATTCAAAATGAAAATATTTATGTATTAACTTAATAATGTAAGTTTTTAACAGAATATTTAAAGTGAATCAAGAACACAGAAGAAAGTCTAGAGATAAAACACTTAGATATTTTGTAGAGAGTAAACTTACCTGAGGTGGGGCAGGAGATCTTACTGATGTTGTTCATTTTTGTTTAGTACAAGATCCTAGATTTTCACTTCTCTAAAAATAGTTTGGGTTTTTGTGCAAAAACATAGGACACTTTCTGCTGGAGAAGTCAGATTAGTCTAGCTGAAATTTTTGGAAGTCTCTTAAGACCTCTGATCCTGTTATTTCTGCTAACCTGAGACGTTACTGGCTAACAGAAAATAACTTAATAATTGTTTCTAATGACAACATCTGACTGAACATACAACTTTTATGAACCAGTCAATTTTAATAAAATAATTCTCATTAATAATATGACATATTTAAATTTATTTCTTTTTAGAATCAAAAAGGAGCCCAGGATTTAGAGTTCATGAACTCCAGAAAAGATATCTTTTCTCTGTGATTAAAATGGGAACAGTAGTCTCTGTTTCCTAAGAAATCCATATCCTTAGAGAGTTAGTAAGTTATGGTATACATACAGATAGCACTCCTCATATTGTATTCCCAGGGGAAGCTAAATCTCAAAATCATGGATTCTTTTATTAATTCTTTAAAACAAACATTTTTCTGAATCCTTGAGAGAATTTTAAGATCAGAAAAGGGTTTGATTATACAAAGTATGACTTGAATGGTAGCTTAATAAAATCATGTGTACTCTAATATATTTAAAGTGAAGATGCCTGACAAATAGCATTGACTTTATAACAAAATCAATATTTGCCTTGCTAAGTTGAGTAAATTCATTTCTCAAAGTTTATTTAGTATCAAAGGAACAAAATTCAAAGAATACGCAAAGCCAGAGACTTCCAAATTGAATATAAAGTGAAACATTATCAAAAACTGTATTAAGCTGGTCTGAATTAGTTATTATTTAAAGCAGATAGTCAAAAGTATTCAGCTTTTAAGGTAAAGTTCTTATATATATTTTATATGAGTGACTTCAAATTTAATATTATTATTTCTTCATATTTTTTCCCCAAGGAAAATTTCAGATTTTGAGCCAAGTATGGAATTACATGGTTGGAGGTTACATAACACAGACCTACAGAGTGTTTTATGTTACATTTAGGAGAAAGAGCATTAGATTTCACAGAGAAAGCCATAAAGAAGCCACATTGTTGAAATTTCTGTTCTACTTGCAATGCTTAGGTTTGAATGACGAACCCAAGGGCTAAATTTACAAAACAATTATATTTGCTTTTTCTACCCTTCATGCCCAAAACACTAGAATTTGCACTTTTAAGGAGACAAAATAAATTCTCTCTTCTTTCTTTACAAAATTTAAAACTTACAAATGTTTCTCACCTAAATTTAAATATACTCAGGAGCTTTGCAGGCCTGAGAAAATAGCTGTGCAGTGCAGAAAGGTGCTCCCAGCTCAGTCATCCTATTTATCTATCTGCCCAGCTCCAGTCCTTTTGCACACACTGGCATATAAAACAACTTTCCAAGGCTATCTATAAAATATGTGGCATCACCATAAGAAGTAGTTTATGTCATTACTTTTTAATGCATTATATTTATTTGCAAAAAAAAAGAGTCATTTTTAAAGACAAGTTGAGTGAAGATAAAAATCACAACAGTTGAGGGAGATATTTGCTATTTGGGGCAAAAAATCTAAATTATTTGTATGAACATAACTCTACTCCTAACAAGAATAAATGCACAAACATCAAGCTATAGTGCGAAGTGTCTTTTATTCAAATTCTAGAGCAAAATTCAAAAAAAGAAAATAAATGTAGACTTTTCTACTCTAAAGAATAGTTACCGTGTGGTGGGAAATTGCTGCTTATGATTTAAAAATGCTAACTTGATCTTAGCAACAAGATTGTGATAAACAATATGCAGTAAAATACGAATATATAGTGCTAGCATTATGTAGTATATCTATCTCTGTCTCTATATCTCTTTCTCTGTATTTAGTGATAGCAGTACTTTGAGTAACCTCAAATTGCAACCTGGATTGAAAAAGGAAGAGAGCATATACTCAAAGTCAGTAGTGTGTTGGGCATTGAGATTGGCCTCATAATTATGCCCTGGGAGTATAGAGGATAGAGTGGTCAGTTGATCTTATGGAAGATCATGGTAATGACAAATTACTTTCTGGAGATAAACAAAAAAAATAGAGGAAGATAAATGAGACAGATACTAATAGGACATAATTCACTGCCTCTACAAGGACTGTGGATGACTCAACCAAATATGTGTTTTAGGTGCTAGCTGTTGTGGAAAGCTCACATTGTCTTTGACAATGGAATGGGTAATGTCTCAGGAGGCATCAAGGACCAGTGCTGGTAGAGAAAAAAGGCAACCTAAGAAGGAATTCTGGCCAATCCCAAAAGATGATACTTGCAGATGGTGGGAAATTAGAAGGGTGAATTCAGTCATAAGTGTGCCCTAACTTAGTCCTTTTCACCGTTGGAAACAGAAAGAAAACACAGATTTGAGAAAGATTTTGCAACTTGAGGACCTTCAGAATCTCCTAAGGTAAAACACGAAGTGCCTATTTAACAACTAATGCATATTTTCTGTTATCTTTTCATTTTTGTATAACTTCATGGAAAAAGTTAAAGTTGTAGTTTTATATTACAAACACATTACTTGAGGTAGCTTTATGAGCAGTGGCCTGAATGGAAAGATATGTGGACTTCACAAATACTATTTCATCTGTGTGTGTAAGAACTGTGGGACACAGCTATTATTACACCATGTGACAGATGGGGAACATTGAGTAGACTGATTGGAAAGAGCCCAAGATTATACTAATAATTAGTAATAAGATAGCTATAATTTCGAAGTCCATGTATTTTTGAGTATATTATTAAGATTTCAAAATTTATTGTTTGTAAAAAACATGGGATATTTATTTATTTATTTATTTAAATAGAAACTCTGAAATAGATGGCCTAGGATGGGTCTTAGATGTCACATTTCTAACAAATTTTCAAGTAGGTGAGAATAGTGCTATGACTACATGGCTCACAGTCTGTGTATCAGGGATGTGGTACCATTACTGATGAGTTTTGAGGATTACTAGTGTACCTTTTATTAAGTTACACATAGACAATAATTTGCAGCTTTTTTCTTTTGTTATATTACTTATTGTCTGAGGAATTCTAAATTATAATTTAGGAAATTGACCCTTATCGCACTCTGTACTTTCTAAAAACATAACAGAGATGTTTGGATGTTTAATCGCAGGTATAAGTTTGGTTTGTTAATGATATGCTTGCAAAGTTAAGTGAGATCATATTGCTAGGTTACTATAACACAATTTCTCTACAGTCTATATTGTGCTTCCATGGTTCCTATACTGTAGCAGCTAGCAATATTTTTGTTGCTCTACAGATAACCCCCCCAATAAATATCTCCAGTCTGTGGGAATTTAAATTTTAGTACCACCGATTTATGTTTCTTATTAAACAAAACACAAAATACAGAATGGATAAATACAAAGCAATAAAACAAAAATGGATACTCCCTAATTCAATCTACTATCACCAATAAAGTTTTATTGAGACTGTTTTAATGATATAGAGCCTGAGTTGAAAGAATTTCTTCCCCTATGTACTTCATAGTGTTTAGTGTAATTTCACTTATATGACTTTTTTTTCTTTTTCATTTGTTACCCTCAGAACACTTCATTAGGGAGGAAGGACAGGTCTTCCCTGTGAAGTATGACAGGTAGAACTAGGCTAAAAGAACAGAGAATTTAAAAAATTGTTATCGTAAAACTTGATTATTAAAATGATAGCAATTTTAAATATGTACTTTGTTTATTTTAAAGTCCTTTCTTAAACAATTTCTTAAATTGTTATAGAACATAGTAGGAGCATTTTAGACTCTAAATATTCATATTATATAAATTATAATCATTTATACAAACAATTTACATAGAACAAATATTTTATTATGTAAAAACCTAGTACTAGCCCTTGCCAATAGAATATGTTGTGGTCATTTTATTGTTTTAGGTAATTATTACCAAACATACATTGGATTTTACAAAGGGAAATTATGGAATTTTCATATATTACTTTATCTTTTGGCCACCACCAAAAGAGATCTGAGTTAGGGAAAAAAAAGAGATCTAGAAGGAAAGTGAACTTAGAAAGGAATTCTAAAATTATAAAAGGAGTTCTTAAAACTTCTTTCTAGTGGAAAAAGACACAGAGGAGAATACACAATATTGAAAGAGAAGACTAGTAATGGAGGATTAACATCATCTGACTTCAAGACTTGTTATAAATCTACAATGATCATCATAGTGTGGTATTGGAAAAATAACAGACAAGTACATAAATAGATTAGGACAGAGATGTCTGAAATATAGCCATACAAAATTGGTCAACAGATATTGGACAAAGTAGCAAGTGCAATTTAATGAAGGACAGATAATCTCATAAACAAATGTGGAACTGAATATCCCCATGCAATGAAAAAAGAGAGAAAAAGAAAAGAAAAAATTAGATACTTTGAATTTATATTCTTCTCAGGAATTAACTTAAAATGGATCATAGTCATAAATGTAAAATGCAAAATTATAAAACAACTAGAAGATAATGTAACAGGGAATACAGATGAAATCTTGGGTTTGATGTTGATATTTTAGATTAAGAATCAAAGACACAATCCATGAAAAGAAAAACAATAAGTGGGATTTCATTAAAAATTAAAATCTTTTAGTTCATTAAAAATACTGTGAAGAGAAAGAGAGAAGGCTCAGGTCAGAAAAAATATTTCCAAAAGATGGGTCTGACAAAGAGCTGTTATTAAAAATATGCAAACATCTCTTCATCTTGACTACAAGAAACAAGCAACTCAATTTAAAAAAATGAACAAAAGATCTGAACAGACAAAGATTATATACAGATGGCAAATAAGCATATGAAAAGATACTTGACATCACAGCCATTTGGGAAATGCAAATTAAAATAACAGTGAAATGCCACTACATAGCTATTTAAGTGCATAAGATTTAAAACACTGACAACATCAAACACTGACAAAGATTTGGAGCAATAGGAACTCTTATGTTGGCAAAGCAAAATGGTACAGTGTGTTTGGAAGACAGTTCGACAGTTTTGTACACAAATAAATACACTTTTACCATTCAGTCCATCAAATCTTTGTCTTGGTATCTACCCAAAAGATGTACAAACACACCCAGGAAATAGCCTTCACACAATTGTTTATACCAGCTTTATACTTGTCAAAAACTGGAAGCAATGAAAATTCTATTCTATATGTGAATAGATAAGTAAATTTTGGTGCATCTAGGTAGTGGGATATTATTCAATGCTGAAGAGAAACCTTGTGAAGACATAAAAGAACTTGAAACAAATATTTTTAAGTGATAAACTCAATGTAATAGGCTTCTTACTATATGAGTCAAGCTATGTGTCACTCTAGAAAGGCAAAACTATGGAGGTAGTAAAAAGATCAGTGGTTGGCACGGTTTTTCGGTGTGAAAGGTGAAAAGATGGAGCACATGGAATTTTAAGGGTAGGAGAAATATTCTGCATGGTACTATAGGTGTGGATAGATGGATACACATACTCATTAATACTCATATAATGAAGAACACAAACAGTGCAGCTTAATAACAACTAAGGACTTTGGCTGATAATTGTATGTCAATATTTGTTCATCAGTTGTAACGAATGTGCCACACAGATCTGGGATGTTTACAGTACGGTATCGGAGTGAGCGTGTTGGGGAATGCATGGGAACTCTTTGTGCTCTGTGGTCAATTTTGTTTAGAAGCTAGAACTGCTGTAAACAATTAGTTAAACAATTAAAACAAAACAGAGTCAATTAGACACTACATTATCTCAAGGAATGTGTAATAGACTGGATTTTTTGTTTTGTTTTGTTTTATTGTTCTTATACAGGATTGTTCTTTGAACTCTTATTCTCAAAACAGACACATGCATACATTCATACACCCATACTACTTTATGAATGTTAATGCTTATCTCACAAACATTTTTCTTTATTTGGTAAATAATGTTAAAAAACAATATTTTATTTAAAAATGGTCTAAATTTCAGGTCTCTGGTATTTATTTCCATGCATCATGATAATGGCTATGCTGATATGGAGTAGAATCAGACTAGTTTAATAACTGAATTAACTAGAGGGTCAAATATATTTTAGATTTCATTATAGACTCATAATCCAGAAAATCTTTAGTGGTAAATTTTTAAATTTAAGTTTCAAAATTAAATTCATGTGATACTTTCTTAAGATCAAATAATAAGCATGCTCAGTGATAATATATAATTAATAAAATATTTCATAACTGCAAAAACAAAGTGGTAAGTACATTCTATGGTGGACAAGGCATCTTGAACTACTGGAATATACCCCAATGTTATTTTAAGGTTGTATTATTAAATGAAAATTTTGTCATATTAATATAAGGAAATGGAAGTTTGCAGAAGTATGTATGCATTAACCTTTACAAAGAAAATGTAACAACAATAATTTTATTATATTATTTTCTGCAAACTAAAATTTGACATTTGTGGTGGCTCATGGATATAAGATTATAAGCATGCATCTCAGGCATATTTAAAAATCACAGGAATATATGCAATATGTGTGAAGTCGTCTCTGATGCTTTGCACTTTAACCAATTCATTCACCATTTAAAAACAATTAAAAAATTCATTAAGCTGGATTCTGCCCTTGGATACACACAACAAAACTCCCATTGAAGTCAATAGAAATTGTGCATGCATATCCAAGGGCAGAATTTGGCCTGCTGTGTTTAATTCACTCTGATCATTCTTATTAATTCAATATTAATATTTCCGTTCATTTATTCAATTAGTTCTGTGGTATTCAAAATTCATTGTATGTAATACATTGTAATCAGTCAATCATTACAGTGCCGGTCCACTTTCTAACAATCAATATTTGGAGTCAGTCAAGGCAAAATGCACTTAAAATCCAAACAGAAAAAGAAATAGTTCCTCTGCAGCTGTATCTCCTACTTTGTAGCCTGACTTTTTGGGCCAAGCTTTTCTCTGGGGATTTAGTCAGTGTAAGAGATATTAGAAAATTGTGGGGCAGAGTTGGCCCTTAGATCAAATGCTACTTTGTGAGGTAGCCAAGTAGGGCTATCTAATAACAGCCAGATGTGAAAGACTAAACTCATAAAATACCCACCACTTAATGAGATCACACAATACCATTTGGCACCTGATCAAATTTGGGTTATCTCCACTCTGAGTGGAGGAATCTTCCCTGTCTTCAAGGGACAGATAAAAATAAATTCAATATGTTAACATACAAGTATAAACACTGCATATATGAATAAGTGTGTTATATTCAGAAAGCAAAATTTTTCTAATGCTCTAAATTTATTTAGATATAATTTCTTTAGGAAGAAACATTCTTGTATAACATTCTTGTATAATTTTTACATCCATCATAGGTATTCACCATATGCAAAATTATCAGTAGTTCTGCAGAAGGCAAGTCTAGAGAAACTGACAGTTCACACTTGAGTATTCATTAAGCATTCTAAAGAGAATCATGTTCCCATTTTTGTCTTTTAACAGTTTTTGGAAGCATAATTGAAATGCAATAAACAGCATATTTAAAATGCACAATTTGATGAGCTTGGAGATTAACTTCATTACTCTCAAGTCACTGAACATATATATTTCTTTCACCTTAAAATGTTTTCTCATTCCTCTTTTTGGGTCCTGACTTATGTCTTCATTTAGGCAACCACTAATTAGTTTTCCGTTGTTACAAGTTAATCTGAATTTTCTAGACTTTTAAATAATAATGGAGTCAACTCTCAGGTGTCTGATGGTTTTCATTCATCAAAACTATCTTGAGATTTATCTGTGTTGTTGTATGTAGTGATAGTTCATTCTTCATTATTTTTTAGTAGTAGTCCATTCTAAGAATATATAGTAATTTGTTTATATATGCTACTTTTGGTAGGCATTTTGCTTGTTTCAAGTTTGGTGCTATCACAAATAAATTCCCTATGAACTTTTGAGTACCAATACTTATATGGATGGATCTTTTCTTTCCACTTCAAGTAGAAGTAGAATAGTTAGATGAAATGTCCATGCTTTTAAAATAACTGCAAAATTGTTTTAAAAGTGAAGCACCAATTTAAATTCTTATTCCTATTGGTAGTGTATGAGAGTTCTAGTTGCTCCAAATTCTTATCAACACTTGATATGGTCAGACTTTTTAATTTCAGACATTCTAAGAGATAAGTGGCAATAACTACTGCTGCTTTGTTTTGCATTTCTTTAATGACTATGTTGAAAAAAGTTAAAGTGAGCTTATTTGTCATTTATTTAACAATTTTGGTGAAGTGTCCAAAACTTTATCCATTTTAACTGAATTGCTCATTTTCTTATTGCTGAACTTTGAAAGTTATCAACATAGTCCTTCATCAAATATAAGTTTGGCACATATTATTTTGCCAGTCTGAAGATTCCCATCTTAATATTTCAACATTCTCTTAAGAGCAGAACTTTTAATTTTTGATAAGTCAATTATTTTCTAATTTTTAAAGATATTATCTATTAAATTCCACATACATTTTCTTCTAGAAGTTTTATATTCTATATGTAAGTCTATGACCCAGTTTAATTTTCATTTAATTAAAATAAGAATTGATGTTATCTTTTATAGTACTATTGAATTGTTCTAGCAACATTTATTGAATATTCTTTCCCCACTGAATTATCTTTGCATCTTTGTTAAGAATAAGTCATTCCTGTGTGGGTTTATTTTTAGCCTTATTAGTCTGTTACACTGTTCTGTTGGTCTCTCTTTATGACAATAGTATTCTGTCTTGCTTCTTACTACATTATTCTGGTTTTGAAATTAGGTCATATTTGCTGTCAGTTGTGTTATTCTTTTATAATGCTTTTTTGGTTTTTCTAGGTCTTTTAAATTTTTATATGATTATTAGCATTAATTTGTAAATTTCTTGAGAAAACTATCTGTGACTTCACTTGAAATTGCATTAAATCTATGTAATTCTGGAGAAAATAAGTATTTTAAAAATACTGACTTCTTCAACTATTGAACATGTTATTTTTATCCATTTATTTAGATCTTATTTAATTTCTTTCAGCAGTGTGCTATAACTTCTGCACAGATAATCATGTCACGTGAAACTAAAGAGTTTTAGCTCTTTGTTTCTAACTTGAATTACTCCCATCCCTCAGTTAATTGAGCTCCTTGCAAATTCCAGGGTATTATAGAAGTGGTGAAAGAAATTTTTTTCCTAATTTAATGTTAAAATCTTCATTCTTTCACATAAATATAATATTAGTTGTACCTTTTCACTTGGTGCACTTTTTAAGGCTTTGGAAATTGCCATTTTAGTTTGCTAAAATTATTTTAATCAAGAATTAATGCTGCATTGTCTTGTTTATATATTGTCTGACTTATTTTTATTTCACTGAGAAATAAAATACATGCTGTGAAGGAGATGGGTCTGTATTTTTGTTTTTTTGTAATGATACTGGTTTTCAAGTTAGGTAATTCTAGCCTTACAAAATGAAGGGGGAAGTACTTCCTCTTTGAACTTTTAATGAATTAGTATAAAATTCAAGGCGTTATTTTTTTCTTAAATATTTGGTACAATTACACTGGTCAAGTTATCTGAAAGGGAAAGGCTTTTTGCAGAAGGTTTTTAAAGAAAAAGTTTCAACTTTTTTGACAGTGTTATTCATAGGATCTCACTTAAGTGTTCTTTTGAGAGGTTTTGATGTTTTTGGTCCTTCAAAGAATATGTTCATTTCATATAATTTTGTTGAATTTCCCTGCACTGAGTTGTTCATAATTCTCTTATTTTAGTATTTTAGACTCTGCTGTTAGCTATTGGTAATAGGAGGTTTTTTGTCTTTTTCCTGATAAACCTGAATAAATGTTTATCAATTTTGTTGATTTTTCTAGAAGAAAAAGCTTTTGGTTTTATTAATCTTTTATGCATTGTTTCTGCTATTTCATTAGTTTCTGCTATAATCTTCATTATTTTGCTTTTATAGTTACTCTGAATTCAATTTATTCTCCCTTTACTAGTATTTTACAGTGAAAACTGAAGTATTGACTTGAGATCTTTCCTTATTAGTTTTTAAATTTTTATTGCAGTGAAAATCAGTGTGTCTGGCCTTGGTTCTACATTGCCAAACTCGAGTAAAGGCTGCTTCTGCATCTCTGCACTATCTTTGTCCGAGATGACCAAGGCATAAAGAAACGTGTTGCACTGAATTTCAGTGTGTCATCTTTATTATTCTCGTTACTATTATTATTTTGATCTCCACAGATCTGGCATCTTTTTGCTTAGTTTTTAGGAAAAAGTGAAGAATGACCTCAATTCAATATATGGTAATGAGGCACACAGAGTTTTCATGGACTGAGAAAGTGAATGGAAGAGAACAGCTTTTTTAGTTTTTAAAAGAGAGGAGCTGATCAATAATCCAACTAGCCAGCCTTTCTGGTAAGCCATGCAGACCATGCGGGACCCAGGAAGACAAGGAAAAGTCAGCAACTCCCGAGAATCAGTCATGCTGGGACTGGGAGGAGCAGATCAAGGATCCAACTAGCCAGGCTTTCTGATAAGCCGTGCAGACCATGCTCAACCCAGGAAGAGAAAAGTCAGTGCCTCCTGTAAGCCTACCAGCGTGCAGGCTGAAAATCACCAAACCCTCTCACCCCATAAGCTGCCAGATGGTTTGGAGGGCAGCCTGAGCTGATAGCAACTGAGGTACAAAAAGTACCTGAAGGATTGTATTGTTAGACTGAATTTACAGGCGTGGGGTTGACAGTTTGAGCATGTATGGGAAGGATAACAGTATGCAATATGGTAAATATGGGTTTTTCTTTT
>RJWT010012023.1:0-22784 GCA_004365215.1 Cuniculus paca
TTTAAGTGGGAACTGATTGGCAAAGATCATGCACACTGATTTTACTGGCCTGAGGGTGCCAAAAGGAGTCAGTACTAGAAGCTCCTGGCTTCCAGAGGGGTTGGATGTGACCTTAAGTCTTCTTAGGTAGGCAGTGTCCTTGTCTGAGGCAGAGAGGGAGTATAAATGCAGCCTAATCTCTGTCTCTGTCTCTGTCTGTGTTTGTTTTTGTCTCCCTGTATGTCTGTCTCTCATACACACACACGCACACACACACATGCATGCACATATACACACACACACAACACAAATTTAAATTGTTGAACTTCAGGCTGCTGTTTCCATAGACTCTTAGAATGTACTAGGGGACAGAACTTAGTGTGAAAAGGCTCCAAGTTAGAGTCCTTGTAGTCATAAATCTGGTTTAAGACACACAAGTTGGTTGTAATCCTAACTGGTCACTAGAAATTCAGATTAGCTTTAACTGCAGACAACCCAAAGTATAGAGCCTTGCTGTTGGTGTCATAAGCACAGAATGCCATACAACACATGATGTTTTAGGCAGTATTACATAACTTCTTTTTTCATACCATAGCACTCAGGTAAATATTTGTATGTCTTACCATGGTAAATGGCTAAAGCCTTTTCTTGATGGAGGAAGCCAACTGCTGGGCTCTGACAGTCCTAGGTCTGTCCTCACTAGCCAGGGAGGAGAAGGAAAAATGTTTCGTGTTTTTTTATGAAATAGTCAGGTGGGCACTGCTACTACAGAAGATAAAGGAAGGGCTCAGTTTATTCACAGTCCTGGAGACATAAGTCATAGCACACCATACCAACCATACAAGAAAGATGCCAAGGTGTTTCAGGAGAAAGAAGACAGACTCAAGGGAAAAGCTTAAGGTCAGAGCCTTCATTAAGTTTTTCACAAGAAAGGCAAAGTGTGGCTGGGTGGCAAATTTAGGTTTAGCTAGTCTGAATAATTTTGGAGCCGGGCATGGTGGCTCATGCCTGTAATCACAGCACTCGGGAGGCTGAGACAGGTGGATCGTTGTGAGTTCAAGACCAGCCTGGGCTACAAAGTGAACTCAAGGCCAGTGTGAACGGCATAGTGAGACCCTGTCTCAAAAACACCAGGGCTGAGGATCTAGCTCAGTGGCCTAAACGCCTGCCTGGCAAGTGCAAGGTCGTGAGTTCAATCCCCGGTGCCACACAAAAAAATAAAATAATAATTTTGGAGAACTCTTAGCCATAGAGGTATGCCTAGATGCAGGATATGGACCCTTGGACGATTAAGGCAGACTGGTATTGCCTCATGTTGCATATGAGCCAGATTAGGAGATAAGAATCTGTATCAGTCAGTTAAGGTATCAAAGTTATGGTCCTGAATGGACTTTTTACTATCTTTAAAAATTGATTAGTGCCAGAAAGGCAGATGTCAAAATATTATACTATGCAGAAATACACACACACGCGCACACACACACACACACCTCACACACATTCACACAATGCAAGGAGCACTACTTCCAGGATAGCTATTACTCATTTATGGCCAATCAACTTCAATAGGGAAGCTCTGCTTTGGATATGGGGATGTGGAAATGAATTGGATGTGACATATCTGCTGAGTGCTTGGCCTTCAGGGACGGGAACATGTCCATATAGCACTGTGGTTTGCCGAGGTGCTACAGGTGATGAAGTCCAGAGCAAGGAATGTTACTGTAGTCCTGTGAATGTTGAGAAGAAAAATATGTTCTTAATATGTATAGTGAAGTCTGTAGAACTCTTCTTTTCCTGTACTGGTCATTGAGGGTCCTTGAATGTCATGTCGTCAGCATTTTTCTGATGTGGAACAAGAGCTGTTATAAATGCTAAGAGCACTGATAATTTTTGTAGTGCTTTTGCATTCATATCTTCCTAGGATCTCATATTGAAGAGATGGTTTCATATACTTTGAAATTATATTTGTGCACATATTAGTTACTTTTCCATCGCTGGAACAAAACACTGGACACCTACAATTTAAAAGAATTGAGAATTATCTTGGGTTCGTGGTTTTCAGAGGGTTGGAGCCCTAGTTGATTGGCTTCGAGACAGAAATGACACGGCAGAAGGATATAGTGGAGGAAAGCTGTTAAACCCATGACAGCCGTGAGTATAATGCCACTGTGATCCAGTCACCTTCCAAAAGCACATCTCTGCATACATGAGACTTTGTGGGGAGATTCAAGATCAGGGATCCCCAGCAGCTGGTACCAGTTCCTAGCCAGTTCAGAACTGTATCAGACAGCAGGAGGTTAGTGGCAGGCCAGCAAGTGAAGCATCATCTGCAGTATTTATAGCCAGTATACTCATTACCACCTGAGTTCCGTCTCCTGTCGGATCAGGGGCAGCATTCTATTTTCATAGGAGGAACCCTGCCATGAACGCAGCATATGAGGGATTCAAGTTGTGTATGAGAATCTAACACCTGATGATATGAGGTGGTACTGAGGCAGTGAAACTAGCACTGGGAAGTGGCTGTTAATTACAGACTAACATTGGCAGAGAGGTTTGATGGCAGAAGGCCACAGTAAGTCAATCACCTGCACACTTGCATATCAAGCCCTGGTCAGTGAGTGGCAAATGACAGTTTAGCTGCATCTGGTGGTAGGCTTTGTGTCAGCATCTGACACTTCTTTTAATCTGCTTGTGGTCTATCTGTTAAATGTTACCACTTCCCTCCTTGGTTCTTAGTCACAGTTTTGGTAGACCCACAAACTAACCCTGGACAAATTGAGTAAAAACAAACATTACTGTAGAACTTCTTTCAAAAGCAGGAAAGACTCAATGAAGAGAGAGCAGAAGAGTCTAAGACTACCAGCCCTAAAAAGCTGCATTTAAAAGTAAATACCAAGAGTCCTACTTAATTTATGGGTTCACTGCAGCAGGTGATCACATTCTCCAAGCCCACTTTGTATATGTGGCAATTGGCTAGCCAGTGAAACCTGTGATACTGCTTTGCTAGATGAAGATCAGGCATCCTGCATTCAGAGATAAGCCTTTGGAGTTGAAAAAACTGAAGCGAAACCAAAACATGAACGTGAAGAATAGGAGCAATTACTGAAGACCAATAATTTGTCAAATGTGTCTGCTCTGAGAACATCATTCTCAGTGACTCACCAGGTTGCTGAAGCCAAGAGTGCCTTTGCAATCGGTGAAGAGTCTTCCTGGTGCTAGGGACATGTGTTGTCAACTTTTAGGAGAGGCTGCAGTTCAAAAGAAATTGGATAATATTATTTCAGCATTGGTATTCATTGTTTGATTTGCCTTTTTTTGGAAGGATGATAAATCAGACGTAATACCCATCTTCAAGTTAAAATTTTGTTTTTGTGGATTTCTTATTGTGCTCTCCTCTCTTTCAAGTTACTAAAATAATTTGGAAGAAATAATTCACTTGAATGGGAATTGTAATTCTTTACAGATTACTTTAGATTATGAAATGTAATTTATATTACAAGATGTGAATTCTCATAACATTTTTGGGACTAGAAGGAAACGGCACAGTAATCTCCAGATGGTGCACTATGCTTTGTTTTCCTAAATTAGGTTATTTGATGATGCAGGACTGTCTTGTAGACAATTACTGAACATAGATAAGAAGGGAGTAACTAACACTTTATTAGTTTGTATTATGTGCCAAGAACTGTATTTCATTCTTAACTTACATTAGATCATTTTAGTTTCGCAAACCAATCACAATTTCTGTCTTGGAAATAAGCTGTGTACTAATCAGGGTTCTGCAGAGAAAGAACCAGTAGGATATAGAAATGGATAGATATATGCAAGGGAAAGTTTTAGGGGAATTAGTCCAACCAGTTATGGAGACTGATCAGATGTAGTCTGGAGACCCCAGAATGACTGTAGCATGGCTTAGTTTAGCCTTGGAGGCCTGAGAACTCCTTGGGTGTGTAGAGGCTCCTGGAGTCCAAATATCGTAGAGGCTGGAGTTCTCTTGTCTAGAAGCAGGAGAAGAATTTATCCCAGCTCTGTGAGAGAAAAACCAATTTACCTTTTATATATTTTTGTTCTGTCTTGGCCCACAGCTGGTTGGATGCTGCCTGCCCAAATTGAGGGTGGACCACATGCCATCCCCCTCTACCTGAAATAGTCAGAGATGTAACCAATACAGTTCTTTACCAGTTGTCTAGGTGTTCCTAATCCAGTCAACTGAAACTTTAAATTAGCTAGCACAGGCTGCTTCATAAAGAATGTAAGACTTAGTTGGAAATAGCACTAATTTCTTCTTATCCAGGGAGGACAGATTCTAAGCCCTAACCACTGTAGATACTTGAAACTGCAGGTAGTCTGGTATCTTACATATACTATGCTTTTTTTTAAACATGCAAACATCTGCAAAGTTTAATTAATAAATTAGGCATGGTGAGAAATTAGTAATGATCAGTCAATCAAATAGAAAATATAACATTATACTATACTGTAAGAAAAGGTAAATATTGTCTCTCAAAAATATTTTACTGACTTGTACTCGTATTTGTGCTTATGGCAGTGTGAGACAATGCAGTGTCTGTATGAGATGAAGTCAGGTGCGGGGCACAGGCATTATGTCCTAGTGTTAGATTGCTACCTAAGGGTTATTTAAACACAAGCCCTGTAATACCTTAACAGTCGTTCTGAGAGAGCTTCCAAGTGACCAGTGGACAGGCAGTGTATAAAGTGTGGAGATTACAGACAAAGGGATGATTTATGTCCTTATCAGGACAAAGTGGTTACTCAGAAATATGCACGCTTTAAAAATTATGAATACTTTGTATCCAGAATTTGATATTTAATATTTTCAAACAACAGTTGATTTCCTTGAAATCAAGGAAAGCAAAACTACAGAAAAGAAGGAATTACTGTACACATATACATAAACAATAGCTTTCAGAGGTTTATGAATATTTTATCTAATTATTACATTTATAAGAAGTTTGTAGATGCATACAGTTTAGTTGGCTTTATAGGCGTATTATTTTGAACATAACTATAATGTATAATATATCATACTGCACGTACATACTTTAACCATTAATACATGTAACTGTTACTGTCTCTGTATTTTATGCTCTATACACACATGTACACACACAAACACAATTTTTATAACAGATGAACTGTGCTTCTCAGTCGGGATCTGGAACTCCTAGAGGACGTTCCCAGGCCGTTCTAGAGGGTTTTCAGGAAACTGTCTATTGGATTTTTCCAATTGCCTTGTGGCTCCTGTTCTTTCAAGATATTTACTCTGCTGGGCATAGTAGTCTTTTGCCTTTGAGTAATTCTGGAGTGTTCTGTGTGCTCATGGTTAAAGGAAAGAAAGTTAATTTTTTGGAATATTTCCTTTTTTTATTAAGCTTTTTGGTAAAATTTAGATATGCATAATGATCATATTCATCATAGGGAATTTGTACTTGTAGATGATATATTTCGATTCTTCTCTTCTTCCCTCCTCCTGAATCCCCTTCCCTCCACTCTACCTCTCTTTCCCTGCCTATTTACAAAGCTTTGTTTCCATTTTATCCTTTTTTATTTTTTTTTCTTTTCATTTCCAATCTTCCTCCCTCTAGTTCCTCTTTCCTTTTGAACAATTTCTACCTATTTCATAACATGTATTGTACGTTTTGGACCTTATTCATTCTTTCAGTTTCTCGCACCAGGAAGACAATGTGATGTTTACACATGCGTCTAATTTATTTCACTTAAGAGTATGATCTCAAGGTTCATCCAATTACCTAAAAATGTCTCAAATGTATCCTTCTTTGTTGCTTAGTAATACTCCATTGTATTAAAAAATGTGTTTTTTAATCCAATCTTTGGTTGATAGGCTTTTGGGTTGTTTCCAAGATTTGGCTATTACAGCTGGGTGTGGTGGCTCACACCTGTAATCCCAGCACACAGGAGGCTGAGACAAGCGGATTGTTGTGAGTTCGAGACCAGCCTGGGCTATAAAGTGAGCTCAAGGCCAGCCTGAATGGCATAGCAAGACCCTGTCTCAAAAAGACAAGGGCTGGGGATCTAGCTCAGTGGCCTAAGTGCCTGCCTGGCAAGTGCAAGGTCATGAGTTCAATCCCCAGTGCCACAAAAAAAAAAAAAAGAAAAAAAAAGATTTGGCTATTACAAACAGTGTTGTTATAGATTTTATTAAATATCAAAATATGAACAGCTACACTGAAGAAAATGAGATATTATGGTAGCCACAGCTGATTTCATGTCTTCAGGTTCTGAAGTCCAATAATGCTTTTATTCTTTGATTTGATTGTTTAAGTCTGTTTTCTACTATTTGATTGCAATATGTGAGAAGATCTGATGAGCTTTTTTGGAGAAAACAAAGGACATTAAGGTAGCCATTGTTGGTTTCTTATTGTCTGATTTGAAGGCCTGTAATGCTTTCACTCTTGTTTTAGCTGGTTTTATATTATTTTGTTTTGCTTGGGTTTATTGTGTGTGAATGTATGAACAACCCTTTCAAAGAAAACAAGAGACACTAGGGTAGCCATTGTTAATTTCCTGTCATTATGTTTTGAAGACCTGTACTGCTTGCGTTGTTCTGTTCTGATCTGCTTTGTTGTGTTTTACTGTTTTGTTTTGTTTTTATTCTCTTTAAAAAAAAGTGATGTTATAAACATGGGTGTGCATATATTGCTGTGGTGCAGTATTTTTAATTCTTCTGGGAAGATATAGATAAAGGGAATACCTGGATCAAATGGGACCTCTGGTGTCTTGAGGAACCTCCACAGTGGTTGCATCAGTCTGCACTCCCACCAACAGAGAAGGGTTCCTTTTACTCACAGCATCTCCAGCATTTCTAACTGGTTGATTTCTTGATGATAACCATTCTCTATAGGGTGAGAGGGAATCTCAGCATTATGTTAATTTGCATTTCTCAAATAACCATTTTTTAAAAATGTGTTTATTTGCTGTTTATATGTCTTCCTCTAAGAAGTGTGTATTCATCTCAGATGCCCATTTTTTAGATTAAGTCTTTGAATTGGGGGGAGGGTCTGGTTTTTTTCAATTCTTTGTATGTTCTAGGTATAAGTCAGTTGAGAAACAACTGCCTAAATTTTTTCCCACTCTGTGGGTTGTGTCTTCACTCTGTTAGTGATTTCTTTTGCTGAGCAAAAGATTTTTATTAGGATGGATCTGAGTTGTTCATTCTTTTTATTATTTCCCATGTGATTGGGGTTTTGTTCTGGAAATCTCCCTTACACCTGTGTCTTTAAGAGTTCTCCCTGTTCTATCTTCCAGAAGATATAGCATTTCTGTTTTAACATTTAGATCTTTTATCCATTTTGATTTTAGCTTCATGCATGGTAATAGATATGGGTCTAGTTTTAGTCCTCAGAATGTAAAAGCCAGTTTTTCTAGCACCATTTATTAAAGAGGCTGTATTTCTTCCAGTGAACACGTTTGGCTCCTTTGTCAAAGATAAGGTGGCTGAGTGTGTTTGGAGTTGCTTCTGCATTTTCTAATCTGTTCCACTGATCCTCAGGTCAGTTTTTTCCCCCAATACCATGCTGTTTATATCACAATAGCTTTGTAGTATAACTTCAAGTTAGGGATTGTGATGCCTCCTGCCTTGCCTTTGTTGTTGAGAAATGTTTTTGTTATTCCCAGAAGCGGAATAGCTGGGTCAAATGGGACTTCCTGTTGTTATGTTTTGAAAACCTGTATAGCTTGCAGTGTTCTGCTTTGAAATGCTATATTATGTTTGACTCTATTCTGTTTTCTTTCACTTTTTTTGTTCTGTTTTGTTTTGTTTTGTCCTATTTTCTTTAAAAAAAAATGTTTTTGTTATTCTAGGTCTCTTAGGTTTCCAAATGAATTTTAGGGATGTTTTCTCTAGTTCAGTGAGGTATGCTAATGGTATTTTGATTGGGATTGTGTTATGGTTTGTGTCTAGGTGGCCCCCCAAGCCTTATGCAGTCATGGAAGTGGCTGAATGTAGCATTTGTGATTGGTTTGTTGTCTAGTGCTGGGATTAGCAGTGTGAGTGCTGCACCCACCTGGGGTGGAGCCTGCATACAATATAAGGAGGAAAAAAAGGCATGTTTTCTCTCTCTCTCTTTTACCTTTTCACTCTTGTTGCTTGTGGGCTGCCATGAATGACTGCCCCTCAGCCATGCTACCCTATCTTGGAGCCAGCTGAGTATGGATTGAAACCTGTAAAAACTGTAAGAAACAAACCTTTCCTTGCTTCATTTTGGGCTTTAGGTATTTTGTCTCAGCAATGAGAGAAAAGTAACCAAGACAGATTGCATTAAATCTGTATAACAATTTTGGAAGTATGGCCATTTTCACAATGTTGGTTCTTCCTATTGATGAGCAAGGATATCTCTCCATTTTCTGATATCCTCTTCAGTCTCCTTTTTCAGAGTTCTGTAATTTTCAACGTATAGATCTTTTACTTCATTTGTTAGATTCATTCCGAAGTGTTTTATTTTTTTGGATGCTACTGTGAAGGGTGTGGTTTCCCTAATTTCACTTACAATGAGTTTGTTGTTTGTGTCCAGGAATGCTAGTGATTTTTAGTGTTGACTTTGTATACAGCTATGCTACTAAATTTAGTTATTAAATCTAGAAATATTTTGGTGGAGTTTTTCGGATCTTCTATGTAGAGTATCATGTCATCTGCAATGATTATTTAACTTCTTTCATTCCTATCATTAGTCCTTTTATTTCTTTTTCTTGTCTAATTGCTCTGGGTTAATGTTTCCAGAATTATGTTCATAGGAGTGATGATAATAGATATGCTTATCATGTTCCTGATTTTAGAGTGAAAGTGTTCAGTTTTTGACCATTTAGTATGATATTGGCTGTTAGTTTATCATAGATGGCTTTTTTCAGATTGGGGTAAAGACCATCAATCAAAAACCAGTTTTATGTAGGGTTTTTATCATGAATGGGTGTTGGACTTTGTCAAATGTTTTCTATGAATCTATTAAGATAACTATGTGATTTTTGTCTTTGGCTCTGTTGATATGGGTATTACATTTATTGATTGGGGTATATTGAACCATCCCTCATCCCTGAGATGAATCACACTTTGTCATGGTGTATAATCTTCTTGATGATTTGCTGAATTCTGTTTGCAGGTGTCTTACTGAGTATATTTGCATCTATGTTCATTAAGGAAATTGGCCCGTGATTTTCTTTTTCAGCTGAGTCTTTTTCTTGTTTTGGTATCAGAGTAATACTTGCTTCCAGGAATGATTTTGGGAGCATTAGTTCTCTTTCAATTTCATTAAAGCATTTCAGCATTGACAATATGAACTTTTCTCTAAATTTCTTGTAGAATTCAATAGTCAATCTATCAGGATCTGGGCTTTTCTTTGTTGGTAAGGTTCTAATTACATTTTCTGTTGCATTGACTGATATTGGGTCATTAGAATTTTTATGCCTTCTTGATTCAGTTTTGGTAATTCATAAGTATCTAGAAATCTGTCCATTTCTTCTGAGTTTCCTATAGTATTAGAGTACAAGTACTGATCGTCTTCTGGATTTCCACAGGATCTGTTGTGATTTTACCCTTTTCTTTCCTAACTATATGAATTTGAGTTTTTTCTTTCCTGTTTGTGTCTTTGAAGTATCTTATACTGCATTGATTTTGAAGGATAGTTTTGTGGAGTACATAAATCTGGGGTGGAGGTTGTTTTATTTTAGGGCTTGAAATATCTCATTTCAAGCTCTCCTTGATTTGAGGTTTTGTGTTGAAAAGTCTGCTGTGATTCTGTTCAGCTTTCCTTTATAGGTGATTTGTTTCTTTTCTCAACTGCTTTTAATGTTCTATTATTGTGCTGAATTTCTAGAATCTTTACTACTATATGCCTTCGTGTAGATTTATGTTGTTCATGGATATTTGGAGTTCTATATATTTCACATAGTTTTATGTGAAATTCTTTATCAGTGTTTGGGAAGTTTTCTGCCATTACTTTTGTGAAGAGATTTTTTACGACATTTGCACTATCTCCAGCTTTTTCATTGACTCCAATCAATATTATGTTGTTCTTCTTTACTTCATGTTGTAGCTGTTGGATTGAGTTTTCATAGTCCCTTGCTTTTCTTAAAACGAGCCACAATCCTGTCTTCTAGATCTGATGTTCTATCCTCACTTTTGTTCAGTCTGTTGTGTATACTTTCAGTGGAGCTTTTAATCTTCTGGATTTCTGTTTGGATTTGTTTCCTAGATTATGTATCTTTCCTATGTTGGGCATTCATGATTTCCATTGTTTTCCTAAGCTCCTCTATTTTTATTTGTGTCTGTGCTTATGTTCATTTTGATCATTTCTCTTTTTTTTCCTGAGAGATTATTTCTTCTATAGCCTCATACATTTGTATTTTCACTTGTGCTGCTATTATTTCAGAAAGTTCCAGTTCAAGTTTCCTCTATCTCATTATACTCTGGACTTGATCTGTGTGGACTGGAGGTCTGAGGTTGCATTTTGCTTCTGTGTCTTGTCATTTTCTATTGTTTATTTTGTTTTCTGTGTTGATGCTTATAGACTTCTTATGGTAGATAACTTTATCACTAGTATTGAGGCTTACCTAGGAAATCTTTAATTCTCAGGGATGGATTTTTTTATGTGCAGGTGGTTCTTTGTGTTTCTGTCTATCCCAAGAACCTACCTTCCTAATTTATTAAGGATGAGAAATTTCTTTGTATTTGACTCTGCCACCAGTCTTTTGGTTCTGGAGTATGATAATGGTTATGACTCCAGACAATACAGTGTTGTCATCCAAGGTTGAAGAGCTGACTAATACAGTTAGCAATGACAATACCATCATGCACAGCCTAGTTACTTACAAACTGTGGTAACTCTTAACTTGATACCTTTAACCATAGGAGCAAGTTCTACATTTATATGACAAAATCCAACATATACCAAGAACTTGCATGCAATGATTTTCCCCTTAGTAGAGTGATTTTACTCTGTGGTGGTGGTGGTGGGATTTAACAGGGATAGAGGACAAGATAGACAGATGAATGAAGACAGATATAGTAGGAGCAAAGATAAAAGGTAGAGGATAATCACCCAAACTTTGGGAAGCTGAAGGACACAGGAAAGAAAGGATGAAAAAGAAAGCAAAAGAAGATTGAAAAGTGAACTGAAAACAGAAGAGACAGTGTTCACCCACATGAAAATATCATAAAATCAAGAGAGCTAATTCAAGAAAGGAAGAAAAAAGAAGATTAATAGAAGAAAATGAGATGAATGACATGAAACCTAAATAGTGAGAAAAAAAAAAAGAAAAGAAAACTAACCAGACAGAAAAAGGGGGAACCAATCTGGCAAGCAAAGAAAAAGAAAAATAATAAAATTTCTCTCACATTCACAGTTCTGTGGTAACGGCCCAGTTGGATTCCAGAAATGTGCTGTGTAATCACATGAAGTTTGCAGTAGGATTTGTGGTGGGTATGGAGCTGATCTTGGCCTCTGGATATGGGTGCTGGAACTGGTATTAAGCAGTCAGCATTCTGGATGTTCATCTCCCCTTACTGTAATTGTCGCTGCCACCCTCTCCCAGTTGCTGTGCAGCCTGTAGGTGTGGAAAGCCCAGGGTTGCTTCTAGCCCTGTGTGCAGTTGGCTCCTTCCTGACCTTGCACAGCTTCCTCTGTTCCACATCACTGACTCCTCTTACATGCTGGCCATTGGGTGGGAGGAGTGCCCTTGTCCCACTGCATGCCAAGCTGCTTGCTTGCTTATGCCACGGCGCTGAGGCTGGTCTGCTGGTCTTGGACCAGGGCGATGCTTCCAGTGCTTTGTAATTAGGGCTAAGTCTTGCTTTTGGATGCTACTGAATCAGAGTCTAGGTGGTCCCAGCTCCTACAGCCGGCAGAATTCCTTTTAGTCTGCTTCCCATCTGCCAGCAGTCTACTGTGGCATGGTGGCTCTTCCCTCATTCCGCTCTAGGACATTGGCCATGAAGTGACCTGGGACTTTTCTGCTGCTGCAGTTTTCCCCAACCCCTTTGAAATAAAGTGGTGGTCTCACCTGCTGGCTTCTGTTCCACGTGTCTGTGTGCTAGAGCATAGCCCCAGTTCACCTCACTCGCCAATTGCTGGCTCATATCTTCACTGCTGCTTTGGACTTTTGCATACTGCTTAGTCCTGCCTGTGGCATGCGCTGTGCTGAGCTGCTTAGTCCTGCCTGCCAAGAAAGTTAAATTTTACAAAAGGGAGTAGGCTGGGGATTTAGCTCAGTGGCATAAGTACCTGCCTGGCAAGCATGAAGTCGTGAGTTTGATCCCCGGTGCCAAAAACAACAATAACAACAACGAAAGGGCTTAAAACTGTCCCACCATACTGTTAGCTACTTCAGAGTTTCTTTTGAGTGTCAACTATGTTTGAACATTTGCATGCGTCTTTCTTTCATGTAGTTAATACCCACTTCTTAATAATATTTCTGTATTTTATTTCTTGGCTTATGAACTTCAGATGTTAATTCCTGACCTCCTTCTCTTTTGGGTAAAGATTTGGGTTGCTAACTCTTTTGGTCTTGTTTTCTTTTGTATAGTTGTATCATTACTTTTATTCCTTCATGGAAAAAAAGTAAGGCATTTAATTTTAACTAATGTACTTAAAATCCTGTTTTCAGTCGTAAAATGTAAAAGTATTTGCTACCCTTCGTCACACTCTCCATGTCTTTACCTCTCATTGCCCCCCTACTTCCTACGATTCATCAGCTGTGCTTTTACATTTTTCAAGGTTGATAACATTTACATTCTTATCTGTAATCCAGATTTTAAACCTTTCTTGCTGTGTTAGTTAGCTTTCTATCACTATCACAAAATACTAATCATCTTATAATGAGGAAGCATTTATGTTGACTCAGTTTTCCAGGTTCTAGTTTATGATCACTTGGCCCACTGCTCCATTCCTCTTTTAAGGCTGTACATTGCAGTGGGGGGATGACAGAGCAGAACGTCTCATCTCATGATTGGGAAGCAAAGAGAGAACAAGGAAGTGACTGGGGTTCTATGATCCCTTTTGCAGATGTACCCAGTGTGATGGTTTCTATTTGTACTCCCAAAGCCTCATGTGCTCATGGGTGGAGCTTTTAGAGGTGGCTGGATCTAGGGTGTGAATGTGGATTAAGGATTTGGGAATGTGAATTAAACATGTGACAGCTGAATTAGTTCACTCATCGGTTTAGCATTTTTCTGGGTGTGGTAATGGGAAACCTCCCCTATGTATGGGTGGCACCAACTAATTAGGCTTATAGTCTGAACAGAATATAAAGGGAAAGACGGAAGGTAGGCTGGCTGGTCCTTGCCTGCTCTGCCAAGGACAGTTGCTCCTCTGTGATGCCCTTCTGCCATGCCAGCCTACCTTGGAGCCAGCTGACTGTGGACTGAAAGCTCTACAAACTGTGAGTTATGATAAATCTTTCGTCTTTTAAGAAGGGTGGTTGTCAGGTATTTTCTCCCCACAAAGAAAAAGTAATCAAGACACAATGACCTGAAAGCCTCTCGTTAGGCCCTACTTCTTCCCAACAGCTCCACTCTGGGGACCAAGCCTTTAATGTATGAGCCTCTGGGTGACATTTAGTATCTAGACTATAGCACTATATGTACGTAGTTTACAAAAATTGAACACTGGTGAACTTTGTTTTAATTATCATGTGTAGGTATTTTTTGCTGCAGAACTAGTAATATGTTATGAATACATAATTCTAGTGCTGATCATAATCCCAGAAGACACCATCTTGAATGTCATAATTTCAAATCCCAAAAGATCAAAATTGCTGAAGTCTAACATCCCAAGTCCCACAGTTCTGAAATATTAAAATTGCAAAGAAATCCTGAAAGCCAAAATCCTGAAAACTGCAATTATCATAGAAAAAGCTATACACTAAAGATATAAAGCCAAATTCTAGGGAAAAGATTGGCCTGGAGACATGATGAAAACTTCAGCTAAAAAATGCATTATCTGTCTGCATCAACATTCCTTCTAGCTGACAAAATTCTCAGTGCTTTCAGTGAATGCCAGGTTTGCCTGAAAAAGTTAGTACAGTTAGTGACTGGTACACAAATAACTATGCACATGATAGCGTAAGAACCCTCAACCATGTTGTGTTTGATCACCAGTGCTGTTTCTGCCAATTTTGTGCTCTGTGAGAGAATGCATGCATGCATGTAACTGAACTTCTCATACCAAAAGCATCATAGATGTATGACACAGAAGATGGGACAATTTAATAGGCAATGCTCATATCAGTGTACATACAATTTTATTTCAAAAGGAGCAGTATTAGGTACAAAATGAATGTGAATATGTTCTTTCAGAAGATCCATGTCCTACAAGAAAAAAAAAAAAAAAGAAAAAAAGAAAACACAGCTATTCATTGTAATGCAAGACTTCAAATATAATTAATAATCATCAAATTTAGCCAGTTCTTTCAGACTACGTCTCATTCATTTTAGGATTCTTGATTTTGAAATTTTGCTATGATAAATCTAGGTGCTACTCTTTTTCTTTGGCTCAACTTGTTTAGTAGTCATTATGCAATTTAATTTTGTAGAGCCCTGCTGTGTATTTTTATCTGCTGTCTTTTCTGGAACTCTTGTTCTTGGTCTTTATGGATTAATCATATGTTTCATGTATGTATTTTCTCGTATTTTCCATCTTTGTCTCTACTAAAAATTTTTATTTTATTTCAAAGAGCTCTTTCACAATTTCAAATATTTTCATGACTTATTCTTTAATGAATCTTAAGGAATACAATATAATCTTAAAGTAGAATTACATTTTTTATGTTGCCTTTTTATCCTGGCATACATAGAATCTCTCTTTTATTTTTTTAATATGCCCTCTTCTCTTTAGTAATGTTATGAGAGTGTCATAAATAGCTTCTGGCTATGGATTTTATGTTTACCATTAAGAATGATTTGGTATAAAATATGAGTTAGATCTCTGTATAGATTAGCTGTTTTGTCTTCTGGAAAGGTTGGTGTGTAACGAGTGAATGAGTAACGATCATTGCTACGGGGTGGTGACGGCGAACCTTTTAGAGCTAGGACATAATCAGCCCACTGTGCCACATACTCCGTAAGTTCGCCACCGCTACTGTGGTGCTTTCAAATGCCAGAACTGCGGAGGCTTTGCTCACAGACACTAACATCTAACATCATTACTAACTGATTTACTTCTTAATTTTGCCCAGCCGTTTGTTCAGTCTCTTTGGAAATGAATATATTTTTCCCATGGTCTAAGTGCCTGCTTCCTATTCATTCTGTGCTGCAGTAGTGAGGCAGAGGTGGGGATAGTGGCCAGGAGGGGGAGTAAAGCCAGGTCAACTATTCTGTGCAGATCAGCCATCCCTCTACTTGTAGTCTCTATTCTCGCCACCCTTGGGGGACTGCTTTGCTGGTCCTAGTGTCTTTCTGGATGTGCAAATCGAGTTAATTATGTTGAAGCCTAATTCCTTCATCTAAATTGTTGGCTCTGCTTCCTTCTCCTGGTTCCCTCATTTGGCCTCTTCTAGTAACTCTGTCTTATCACTCAGCATCCCCCTTTATTTTCTTTTTCTTTGTAGGATTATGCCTTTTTATTTTCTTTTATGTTAAATGTTTTAGCGATCAACCTTTCCATACTCATCCTGCTACCCCTTTCCTCCTCAATATTAAGCTTATACAGGTTATCTTATAGCAGTAAACGGAGTCAAACAAAAATAAGAGTTGAAGAGAAAATTATTTATAGGAAAAGATCATTTCTGAAATTTGTAATAGTTATATGGCATTTATTAACTAGCGGGCATTAAAAATAATGCGATCCAATAAAGATTTAAAATGTACATTTTTGGAAACTAAACATGTTACTGTTTTTCTTTCCTTTTCCTTTTCTGTTTTCTTCTCTGGCCTAGGTCACATTCCTTTGAAGTAGAAATGTACCAACATGTTACTTGCATGCTGTTTTTGTTATATGAGCTACGTTATGGGTTAGCATATTAAATTATAGTTTTTGAATGGAAAGGGTGATTTAAAATGACATGCTAAACATAGAAATTGAAGAGAATTTAATGTTGTTAGAGTTCACTGTGAACAAATCATGCTAAGGATGGATCCATTTCAACTAGTGCTGTAACTTGACCTCTGTGGGACATTCACGGGCCGAAGCAGTCAGTAAGGGAGCCAGTCGTGTAGTTTTTCACTGTTCCGAAAGCAGATCAATAAGTGAAAGGTTGTATTTATAGTTCTCTCTATGGCTAATGATGTTTTCCGAGTTAACACTAGTTAAAACTAAGTTATGTATTTGCTTTATCGAACACTAATAATATCACTACATATTGGTTTACAGTTTTCACATATACTATTGCTCAGCTAAATTGTTGCCTAACGCACGGCTTCTCTTCTGGAGTTTATAATGTATGTCAAAAGAGAAGTGATTTTTATTGCTTTCTTTTGGAACTTATTCTTCATGGAGAATAAACTCTGGGTAAATGATGCATTTGATCTGATGGTGAAAGATAAGAGCAGTGATATGTATTGTTTGGAATAATCTGTCACAGACACTGTCAGAGCATCTCTAGAGAGTTTGGCCATATTTTTTATGTTGCATTTTTCTTCAAAGAAAGATATTACCCATTTTTGAGATGACAGAAAGAGCAGGAGAAAATGGGTTGCTGCTTGAAGCAAAAGCGAGTGCATTATCACTCACAAATAATGTTGTTATAAACGTGAAGCCCTATACTGTATACACATTTCCATTTTAATAGACAAAGGCCAAAATGACTTACACAGCAATGCAGGATATGAATATAGCGAACATGTGAGTTGCCTTACTTATTTTTAAAGGAATTAATAGTTTTCCTACTGTCTTTCTGTGCAATCATATATTGAATAATTCTGTGTTATACAAGATTTTTACAGTTTTTTTAGTAACTTAGTATCTCTGTAGAGTTCCTAAGAGCTGTCTATGTTTGCTATTGAATGTCTTCTGAGTTAGAGTAACTTCTTAGCCTTTTAAAATTACCCTTGAAAAATCCATCATTCTTTTGCATTTACACGAAAGGAGTCAATACCCGTAGTTATGCTTGTTCATATAGGACATACAGAACCACTTGTCTGTTTGGATTATCCTCATAGGGAAAATAGAACTCATACCAGAGATCACCGAGTAGCTTCTTCTAAGCTCCCTACCTGTCACCCTCCAAACTCACAAGCATACTGCCCTCTAATTTCTGATCCTAAGATGGAAGAGTCTTATGGGCTGTGAATTTTATTCCTCAACTGACTGTACAGTTAAGTCCTCTTCTGGTTCAAGAGTTAGTCCTAAGCCTGAGGACTAGCACTTGATCTCAGGGCCTCAGGCTCCAGAGATGGATATTACGTCTCTCACAGCAGCCTGAGTTTGTGATGACTGCTCAGATTTTCTGTGTCCTTGCCATTCCTTCCCAAGCTTTGGACTGTTAACACAGGCTATCTTCTCACTAGTTCTCCTTCCTGGAGGCTGTTACCTTAAACACCAGAGGCTTTTCTTTATAGTCTTATTTCCACAGGAGATAGGCAGAGAAGTATGATTTGGCTGCTGTTGGGTAGCAGTTCATGCCATCTGGGGAGACAGAGATTCTTCTTTCTGGATTTCATATCCACAACAGAATCATCTCTTATTTCATGATACATTTTAAACCAATGCATTCTTGCTACCTAAACTTGAATGTTCACCTGGCCTTAAATTCTGTATTTTTTTCTTTATGGGTAGAATTGAATATATAGAGAAGATTTTCATTGACAGACTAAAATATGATTTGGGTCTCTTTTGTATCAAACTCTTAATATTAGATATAAGCAAATAAACATTGAAGAAACATTTCGGTACAAGGTTAGTTTGTATTAAGATTTACCCGGCTGATAAAGATTGAAGTTTTGGAAAGGGACATACTGTTTCATATGTTTACTTGGTCACATACTAGCTTTGTGGCTTTGGTTCAGTTAGAGAGATTTTGTTTGCCTAAGTGGCTTCTACTGTGAAAAGGGATAAAAATATCTATTACATGTGATTGTTGTGAATCTTTGTATTCAACTCAGTTTGATGTCAGTCATTAGCCATATTGTAATGGCAATAATAACACCAATACAGACACTTTATATATGCAGTTTCCTTTTGGATCCTTTAATCAGTTGTGAAAGAGGCAGTATTATTCTCATCTTGTAGTTAAAGATGCTAAAGGCTAGGGAGTTTTACTAATTTGCACCAGATCATTCAATCAGTATCAGGCAAAGCTAAACTCAAATCCAAGACTGTCTTCAAAGGTTTTCATGTCCCTTTCAGTGCAGTCTTTTTTATTTGCTGACTAGCATTATCCAAGATGGCTATCTTTACAGAATGTATCAATAGAGTCTGTATATAGACTATACTTACAAACTTACAGGTTAGTGAAATTTAGGATTATGTGTGGAAATTCAAAGACACTTTACCTGGAAAGTTTTGGTATCCCTGTAAACTACTCTAATGAGAGAAGGAAAGATTGGGGCTAAGGATGATTTTGGGAGAAAAGAAGTCCAGTTAGGATGATATAGTGGATGCTTTGATCCTAGAAAGAAAAGTTTGGAAAAGATAGTGGAAGATGGAAACAGAGTGGGCGAGCAATATAAGAAGGGAAATTCTCATGCACATATCACATAGTTTAGGCTTAAGTATGATTAGCAGCAGAAATAGCAAAGGGTAGAATGACTTTCAATAATGAAATAATTTCTGTGCAGGATATGTCTTTTTACCGAAATTTGAATTTATATTTTATTATCCTACTTTTTAAAATCTGACTTTATGACTTAGTATGACAAGATGAACACAATGTTCTTTAAATTAGCAGTGACTAAAGTACATCATTAAGACATTCTCAATAAATAAAATAACTTGTCTTCACTTTGTAACTAATTTGCTGAAGAAATTATGTTTTTTCAATATTAAATTTTTTTCTGCTTTTCCCTCCCGCTTCTCTGTTTCTTATTTATTTCTTCATGAAGCCTCATTATGTCTGGCAAATACAGAATCCAGCACCTGCATTATATTCATTCCTTTGCCACAGTCCTTGGAGAATATTTATACTTTGACAAGCCTTTGAAAAGAAGTAAGACTTTGTGGCCTTCACTATCACAGTTCCTTCACTGGTGTATCCTGTGCTTTTGTCAGGAATAAAGTATATACACAAATCAAAAGGAGGTCACAGTGTGTGGCCATACTACATATATGCATGTAATATTGACGTGTAAACTTGTTGTAACAAACATTCTGTATCTCCATTTCTACCGTAGTCCAGGCACATTTCTACTAACAATCTATACATTTATTTTATTGAATTTTTTGATATTTTCAATTTTTTCTTACCTGATTATTAAAATGATCACCAAAATTATCTTTTACTGTTTTTATGGCTTATATCTTACATTTATATCTTTAGTTTATTTGGAATATATTCAGGCATAATTAGTATGAAGTTGTAATACAACTTCTTTTTCTCCTCCATGGCTAGCAAATTCATTTTTGCCAGCATATACAGATTTGAGAAAATCTATAATTTAAAAGCCAAAAATATCCTTAGAATTTATGTAAAGTGTTAGTACTACTGACTAATTACAGTAACAATATTTTTCTTCTTATTTTTGTTTCTATGACTAACAGACAAATACTGTAATAATATCTTAAACTACTAACATCACTATAAATCTTTGACCATTCATATGAAGGTTAATCTGGTGTGTATATTCTACTTCAAAAGGCCACAGTCTTGAGCTCTTTTCTTCAATATTTTGCTCCTTGTATAAAGAGCTACAGTTATTTTTTAATTGATGATAATTATTAAATTTCAAATGATTAGTATTGGATTCATGAATGCAAGAGCAATGTTGCTACTCCCCAGAGATAATTGTTATATTAAATTATAAGGTTGTTTTCCATAGTATCTCAGTTCTATTTACCAAAACTTAGTATTGTGTCTGCTTCATGATTGTTTAGGAGACTGTGCTGTTCTGGCAAATGACTGTCATTAAAGTATTCAGTGCAGATTTAATTTCCTTTGCTGGATATAAAATTCATCTAAGAAGTGGTGTGTCTTATTTTTTAGATTGTGATTTTGAGAGAAATAGTACTGAATAGACAATAAAAACCTTGTCTCTTGTGCAGTTAACCCAGTCATTTAAGCTGATATGGTAAATCAAAAGAACAAGAAGAATTTAATGATAATGGTTATTTCTTTTAATTATTGGGGCATTTTTATCAATGGAGCTCAATATAATTTAGTTTAACATTTATTAGGTCTACAATGCTAAGAATCGTCTCACATTATATGAATTATAAGGACAGAAAACAAATCTGATTTAACTTAACTACATCAAATTATCTATTTTATTATGTGATTCTTCAAATAATATAGACATAAAATATCTATTCAAAGCTAGGGTTAGCAATCTTTAAGACATGTGTTAACGGCTCTCTGTAATGTAAAAGCCTAGTGATACTTGCCAGCTATGTAATTTTGTCAGTATCTTACCCTTGTGTTTTTAATTAGTGCACCTCAGACTTAGTCACATAGTCTCTCCCACATAGAACTTTTATTCATTATATAATTTTGTTGTTTAATTTCTATATGCCGAACAACTTATATGACTGTAGTGGTTACTTTCCGATCACTGTGACTCCATACCCGAAACCTGTAAATTAAAGGAGAAGAGGTTTATTTTGATACACAAATTCAGAGATTCAGTCCATGGTTGGTTGGCTTAAAAGCAAAAACATCATGGTGGAGGTGCATGGTAGAGGAAAGGTGTTCACCTTATGACATTTGGAATGCAGACAGAGAAAGGAGGAGCCAGGCACAAGAATATACCTTCCAAGGTCATACCCTCTGTGACCCACTTGTTTTGACCAGGCACATTCATGAGCACAGTGCCCCATGATCTAGTCACTTTCCTAAAATCCTGTCTCTGAACACATGAGACTTTTGGGTGTCATTTTAGACCTAAACCATAAGAATGAGTAAGAACTAAATTTAGCTGGGCACAGTGGAGCATGCCTGTAATCCCAGTTCTGGGAGGCTGAAGCAGGAGGATCATTGTGAGTTTGAGGTCAGCCTGGGCTACATAGTGAGTTCAAGGCCAGCCTGCACTATGTAGTGAGGTCCTGTCTCAAAAACAGACAAACAAATGAACAAACAAACCCAACTAAATTCATTCCCAATTTTCTAGTTAAAATTGACCAAATACTTCCTATCAATAAGTCCTTTTCTAAAAATGTGTTCTAATTAGATGCAGCTAAAAGCACAATTAACAATCTAAATACTGATATTTATTAGTTTTTTAATGTCATGTAAATTATTTAATCATGCGTTTCTTCATCTCCATTAATAATGTGTAGGATGTAAGCATGAATTTGGCAACTGAAAGTTTCTAGGGGTTTTCAAACTTAGAGTGAAAAGCGTCATTGGCTAGTGGAGGCACTGAGTAAGCAGAGGGTAACACAGAAACCGATGTTTCTTTCTTCTGAAAGCAGTTACATTTATTTTCTTTCATTATGGCAAGTAATGGAGATATTGGGCTTTTAGAAAAACATGTAATTATCATGACACTGTGTCAAATCTACACAATTTTACATAAATAAAATTGCTGTTAATATGGTTGTATGACCTGAGCATTTTATGCTTACCATGCCATTAAGCTTGTGTTAATGTCCTGTTTAAATAGCTCGAATTATTTGATGCTTAGAAATATTTATTTTGTTGTATTATATATTGCACTTCATTTTACCTGCACCTAAAATGGTATGTGTTTAATCTTAAGTATTGAAATCTGTGAACTCATTTTCACTTTATTTAAAAATATGTAGTTTATTAATAGTAAATCTTTCTGGAATGATATTTATTTCTGAGTACTATTCAGTTCCTTTCCAAATAACACTGAATTCCTTTTCTTTTGTGGAAACACATGCATTAATTGTAACTAAAGGCAAATGTAAGTTAAATTCTTACATTTCTTGATTTCCAGTCTTTTCATCCTTGGTACAGTATGTAATGATATGGGACAAAATTGCTATGAGAGTCCTCCAAATCTTCATACCCTGTGGGGAGAGGTATGGCATTTAGAATTACATTGCCCAGAACTTATCTCTTCCTAACTTGGAGACCTTGAGCAAATTAATTTCTCTGACCTTCCGTGTTATCATTGGTAAATTCAGAATTATGATACCCCATTTAAAAATAACTTTTATGTGAGTTATAGAACAAAATTTCTGCCAAGCATTTATTTGGGTGCTGAGCACAGAAGAGTCTTTCATATTTTTACCATGAATATACTCTTTCTACATTTTAAAGATTATTTCTTGAAATTATTTTATCAATTTTGTAAGCTTTCTGTTCTCAAACCCAATTTATTCTACAATAAATCCTGCATTATAAATGTGACTCAAGAACCCCACCTAGCTGTGCACCTTGGGAAAGGGCGACCAGACCCATAGAAATCAGCGCCCAGCCCCCGTCGGCCACGGATGTTCAGGGCGTCCCTGGGGTCCTCCCAGCACCCCACCCGCGCACCCAGGGTGGCCCAGCAGCGGCTGCTCTGAGCTTGGCTTGAGTTGGGGGCGTGACCAGCGAATTCCACCTAGCCCTTCAGCTTGGGACTTCGCCAAGAGCCTGGTGGGGGCTTCGGTTTGTGTCTCTCCCCCATGGCTCGGGCCATTCAGGACATCTCTGGGGTCCTGCCTAGGCCCGATGCATTCACCCAGAGCAGCCTGGCAGCTGCCTCTCTGGGCCTCACTTGGGTTGGGGGTGCATAC
>RJWT010012024.1:0-22796 GCA_004365215.1 Cuniculus paca
TGTCTTGGTCACTTTTCTCTCATTGCTGGGACAAAACACCTGACACCCAAAGTGAAGCAAGGAAAAGTTTATTTAGCTTACAGTTTTTGGAGATTTCAGTCCATAATCAGCTGCTCCAAGGCAGGATGGCGTGGCACTGGGGCAACACTTCAAGGCAGCAGCCAGAGCAAAAGAGGCCAAGCAAGCCTCTTCTCCTCCCTTATATTTTACATAGGCCACCCCCACCCACTTCAGAGAGGGTGTAACACCCCCCTTTGGGAGGAGTCTAACACTCACAAAGTGTCCTTGCCCTCCTTTGTACAAGATGAGGATATTACCAAGTAAGAACCCTGGCTCCCTGCTGAGTCTCTGGGTTAAACTTCTAAACTGCTCAAGGTTGACACAATGTATCAACCATAACAAGGACAGAAGTCAGGAGGTAGATATGAGGAGATTCCTTTAATGGTGTCCTTCCAGCTGCCTGGGGAGGAAGGAGAGTCTCAGGCCTATGGGACAAGAGCAGATTCCTGGACCAAACTAGAGAGGAGCAATTCCTGTAGGGACTGCAAGATGACTTTGTGCTGCAGTGGGAGAGGGGACTCCGGCAGTGGGGGCCTCAGGGCTTCTTCTGCCACTTGCTCTCTTGAGGTCTCTTGCCCAGCCCTGTGTGGTGGTGCCTGCAAACCTGGGGCCACCACAGTGATGCTTGTCAGAACTAGGGAGGAGTCAGCCCACCTAGCCTTGGTTCTCCTGTGCACTGGTCTGGATAGGACCCCTGTGGGTCATCTTCAGCCTGCTGCTGTGCCCTTCTGCCAGCCCTTGCAGCAAGCCAGCACCTTTGTGCAGCTGCCACTCAGAGCTCTCCTTCAGTTGCTTCTGGCTCCATTTTGCTCTCAAAGTTTCTAGTCAAGCTTATTGAAAAGATCAGGAAAAGATAGGTCTCTGCCACCTTGTACAGATCTGAAATTCCTGAAACTATGGTTTGAACTGCAGTTGTACAAGACACAAGGTGAGAGTCAGGAAACAAGCAGTGTGTAAATTTTAGTTCAGGAGAGTGCAAAAGAAGCACTAGAGGTGAAAGTAACATCAGAGCCCACGTAATGCTGCCCATGGCTTCCAGTTGGGTGCCGTCACCTCCTTCACAGTCCATCCTGCTTTCCATGGCAGGGCGAAGGCTGTGTCTTCCTCTTCCTTCCCTGGCTGTTCTTCCTCAGGACATAGATCCCATCCAGTGGTGTCACCAAGGGCTGGACCCTCACTGGCAGCAGCCGCTCCTCTCCCATGGTGCAGGGTTAGCGTGGTCCACTTGCCCTCTGACCACGTGCTAAGTCCCTTCCCTGAGCGTTCTTTCGCTCCGGTCCTGAGCATGTGTTCTCTCTGCTGGAGCATCCTCCCAATGTTCAATATTGGGTGGACACTGTCAAGCTCTTAATGTCACAAGGAGCACCTTCTCCCCCATGTCATAGTCTCTACCTGTCACTGGCATTCTCGAGTTCCTTTATTCTGGCTTATTTCACATAGAACTATACAATTCAGCCAAAGGAGTGTGTGGAGAAGAAAGTTGGCCATGTGCGAAGCTATGACATGTAGAGAAGCTGATTAGAAAAAGTCTTCAAACAAGAAGGCACCATGCCCAGATGGTTTAAGTGCCCTGTTCCCACAAACACTCATGATGTTCCTATGAGTTAGACACTGTTATGATTTCATTTCAGAAACGAGTAAACAGAGATTTTGAGAGGGGAAGGGTATTGGTTTGCTTTCTGTTGCTGTTACAAAATATCTCACATACACAATTTAAAGGAGGAAATGTTTATCTTGGCTGGTGGTGTCAGTCCTTGGTCGGATGGCTATAAGGCAGGAATGTCATGGGAGAAGGGCATGGTGAAGGAAAACTGCTCAATTATTGGCATATGGGAAGCAGAGAGCAGAGGAAGAGGCAGAGAGCAGAGGAAGAGCCAGAGAGCAAGGCCTAGAGACCAGGTGTAGTCTCTGAGGTCACACACTCATCGTCCTCTTCCTTAAACCAGGCCGTATCTTGCATCCCCAGGCCCCATTCAGCTCATAGGTGGATGAACTCATGGGTGGATGAATCCTCGATGAGGTAAGCACCCTCCAGGAGCCTTAGAATCCAGGCAAGGTGACGATCAAGATTCATCAGCATAGGAAGTGAATTACCCAATGTCAAACAACCTGTAGTGTTGGGGTAAGGATTAGGAAAACTTGCTGCGACCATAAAAGTTATATGTAACGCAAAACTAATGTACCCTGTTGCTTCTCCTGGCAAGTTCAAACTCTGCAGCAGAGTTGGGGAATGTCAGTGTGCATCCCCAACACCTGGCCTTGGGCTGCTCTCGTGGAATTATTTCCCTAAATCACAGATACTGGCAGTTGTGAGGCCTCTCCTTGACTCTAATTCCCACAGTTTAGCTACAAATAACTTACAGAATTTTTCTCTTGTCTGCTCCACCAGTCGTGAAAAAAGAACGACAACAGTTAATTCTTTCTGCTTATCTAAACTCTTGTCAGGATGTCCAAGCAGTGATTTGTGAGGTCGTAGAGCTATGCTGCTTATGAACCCTAAACAAATTGTGGAGTGCCACCGCTTCGGAGGCTTTCTCCACATCTGCTACTTGACAGCTGTAATTTATTATCCCTATTATGTAACTCTGTTTTGGTGCCTGCACTTCCATTCCCATGACTTTGTGTCGAAACACATTTTTAAACCTCGGATTTGCATTTCACAATACTGATGGACTCAGTTATTTATTGCTATTTGTGGTCCACCCCAAGGCGCTGAGCAATCAGTGAGTGGTCACAAGTCAGGAGCAAGGAGGATTTATTATTGCATCAGGGCAAGATGAATGTCCCTCTGCTGACCCAGTGAGAATCCCAAGGTCAGTTTCACACACAGCAAGCCCCTGGGGCCTTGGCTTTACCCCACCAGCTCCACAGCTGCCCATCTCCCCTCACCTTCTTGCTGTTATCACAACTTCAGTGGGCATAGAGGCTGAGCACGGGCTTCTCACCAAAGTCTCTCTTGGGATGATAGAACTCTGCCCTGGGCCAAGCAGTTGGTGAACTTAACAGTGCAGCTGGTGATGGAAAGTGTGTGAAAAGTAAAACTGAGAGTTTGACCTAATTAGTAATTTTTGTTTAAAAAGAAGAATGTAAGTTTTCAACATGTCTTAGGATGGCAAATGTGAAAACTGTCCATGCGCCTACCCTCTGCCCTGGCTGCTGGCCGCAGCCTGCCCCTGTCCCTTCCTCCTCCCAAAATCCCCACCCCTCTGAACTCCCCACAGCTGGCCTTCTGCACCACCAGCTCCATAACTGCCTCCAGATTACAGAGAGCGGGTAGGACTGAGGCTCCTGAGTCTTAACCTATTGCCAAGTAAATGGATAGTACAGGGCCAACACCTTTTTGAATCCTGTCTCCTTCTACTCAGAGTAGCAAAGATCACTTTTTCCTTTCCATCCTGATGCTGGGGTGCAGGAGTAAAAAGATCCATGGAAATGCTTTTGATTTTGGAGGGGACAAGGAGGCAGTCCTGCCTTAGTGGAGCTCTGGCCTCAGTGCACAGCTGGAAGCTTGGCGGGTTGTGTGCTGGTCTGGAGGTTTCCTGTGACTCAGGGCCCAGCTTCTAGGGCTGGGGCCAGGCAGGACCCATCCTCCTCAGCCCTGCTGCTCAGCGCACTGCTCAGCCCTCTCTGCGTGTCAGTCATGGCCTAGCAGGATCTAGATTTTTAGTAAAATGATTTTATTGTCATTCTTTTGTGCTTTTCCTAAAGTTGGACTGTGTTAGTTTGAAATTCTCGCACAGATTGTGTATTCTATTCCTTGCAGACCTTAATACAGAGCCTGGAGTCTGAAGTGTACAAGGTGGTGAGTATATAGTTTTGGTTGCTCTTCAGTAAGAAAAATTTAGGCAAAGGAAAATCAAATTGCTATGTGCTCATTCAGAAAACTCTCCCATCTCAGCTTATAGTTTCCTACCTTTAAGTTTAATATCCTTTTTTCTAGTTTCTGAGGGGTGCTTTCTTGTTATTTTAAATACACACAATGAAAGCTGTCATGCTGTTCTGGGCACTGTTTTAGCTTCAATTCTGCAAGCTTTGATAGGCCATGTTTTCATTGTCTTTCAAACTGAAAGTTTTCCAAGTTGCAGCATGTGCCTTCTTGGACTCCTGAACAGAACAGAAGCCTGTGGTACGTGAATGCAGTCACCTTCCTGCTGTGCCTTCCAATGTCATGCATGCTGCAAGGAGGCATACTGTGTGTGAGTATATCCACTTACTTATTGTCTTGTGTTTTATGACCCAGTCAATGTTGGTTAAAATGTTCCTTGACCATGTGAACAATATGCACGCCACAACTGTGCACAGAGGCACTACATTCTGTGTGCACCATTTAGGAAAATCGAGCTGTGCCATGAGGATTCCCCTCCACAGATTTTTCCCTTTGGAATTTTTATTCTGTCAGCTTCTCAGGAAGCTGTTTTAAAATGCTTGATTATGTTTATGAATATTTTCCTCTCTTGATTCTACTGTTTTTCTCCATTTTTCATGATATCATGCAATTGTGAGTTTTATGCCTTCTTTTTTATGAACTATCCCCTTTAATTTAAGTAAATTTTTGGTCTTTTCAAAAGTAAACTCTTCATACTGATATAGTTATGCCAGTTCTCTTGGCAGATATTTTCATGGCTTCTACTTTATATCCATTTATTTTCAACCTGTATATGTCCTTTTATTTAAAAGGTCTCCTATAAACTATATCGTGTTGGGTCATTTTAAAAAAACATATTGTTAAACTTTGTCTTTTAAAGGAATTGTTCAGTTTTTTGCATTTTAATGTTATTACTAATTGTGTTTTAAGTTTTCACTCTTATCCGATTCTTGTCTAATTTTGTTTCTTTATTCAACTTTCTTGATTTATTTAAAATAGATTTTTTTCAATTATATTCTTTTATTATATTTCAATCATAATCTTTTATATTTCTTCTAGCAGTTATTCTAGAAAATACAATTTGCATTTTCAAGTAATTAACATTTAAATTAGTAGTTTCAGTATTTCCATGAAAACGCAGAAAGCTCACAACACCATTTTTCACTAAATTATGATATAAAGTTTATCCTTTTTGTTTATCTATGTTTAGTTTTATTTTATTAGTACATGTGTATAGTACATAATGTTCACATTCCTTGTGGAAGTTGATATGTGTACATAATACATCTTAACTCCTTTTTTTCCAAAGTGGATCATTGAAATATGAAGTTTTACTTTACACTTTGTAAAGTTCACACTAATATTATTATTGTTGCTTTAAACAGTTAGTTTATTTTAATATTTGCTTTTTCTGGAATTCTTAATTCTTTTTTGATTACTCTACTTCCTCTGGTATCAGTTTGAGTTTTTCGGCTGGATGAATTAGTTTTATGATTTATTACTTGTTTAATTCTCACACATTTATTTAGCTGAAAATGTCTTTATCTTATATTAATACAATTATTTTAAAATCAACTACACATATTTAAGTGCTATCTTGAGAGATCTTATGAAAAATATTTCCATTAACCTAAAAGATTCTGCATATTTCTTGGAGTCTTATCTTCTATCTATCTCTGTCTGTAGGTAACAACCAATCTAATTTCTTTCATAGTAGGATAGACTTTATCTTTTACAATTTTACATAAATAGAATCTTATAGTATATCCTCTTCATTAATTTTCATCGGTCTTCTTTTATTTTATGTAACAAATTTAGATTCAAAATTTTTGCTGATTTTCCTTGTTTGTTCTTTTTTATGGCATGTAGTATTCTATTGCATGAGTGTAACATGATTTCTTTACTTATCGCTCTGTTGATGGACATTTAGGTTATTTCTAGTTTGGGCTATCATGAATAAAAGGTGACATAACCATTCATTTTAAAATTTTGTGTTTCAAATGTATTAATTCTAATAGAATAATTGGGTTGCATGACAAATACATGTTTTATCATTTATAGATTTGATAAACTGTTTTCTGAAGGATTTTCCCCGAGGTGCAAAAGTTCACATTGAAATCATTCCTTGCCAGCACTTCATCTGGTCATACTCTTAAGCTTTGGCAATTCCAACTGGTCTGAGAATGTGTTTTTGTGGGTTTCACCTATAGTTCCAGAAATGCAGTGCTGATGGGCATATTTCTTTTGCTTTCTGCATTTAGTGCATCTTGTCATTGCTGAACTGTCCATTAAAATCTTAATCCATATTAGTATGGAATTTTTATTTTTGGATCATTGAGTTGTGCTTTATCATTCAGAAAAAGCCCTTGTCCCACATTTATTATGCAAATCTTCTTTCTCAGTCTGTGAAGTAATTTTAATGTCTTTCGAAGAGCAAAAGATTATCATTTTTATTGTTTCATTTATAATGTATTACTTTTTGTATACTTTGTGGCAAAATGTTATCAAACCAATCTTTACTTTTTTCTGTTATTATTTCCTGTAAACACTAGTAACCAATTGCTGTTGACATTCATAGAAGACTCCACTAACAATAGAAAGTACATTTTAAAAAATTCAAGTATTCACCAAAATAAAAAATTTATGTCATGATATTGGCTATAAAATAGTAAAAGAATAGAGAACAAATAAAGTATGTTTTCAGACCAAAGTGAAATTAACTGGGAAAAAATATAGCAGGAAAATCTGAATATTTGGCACCTAAAGAACATACTTCTAAACAACCCATGCACCAAAAGACATATTAAAAATACTGTGATAAAATACAAATATGTTGATCTAAATTAAAACAAAAATACAACTTACAAGCCCAGTGTGGTGGCACACTCCTGTAATCTCAGCACTCAGGAGGCTGAGGCAGGTGAATTGTTGCAATGTTGAGAACAGCCTGGGCTAAAAAATGAGCCCAAGGCCAGCCTAAACAACATAATGAGACCCTGTCTCAAAACAAACAAACAAACAAAAAAATACAACTTAAAAATTTTGGGGGGGCACAGCTAATGTCTTGATTACTTTTTTCTCGTTGTTGAGACAAAACACCTGACACCTAAAGTGAAGGAAGGAGAGGTTTATTTCTTACAGTTTTGGGGATTTCAGTTCATTCTTAGCTGGTGCCAAGGCAGTGTGGCATGGCTGAGGGGGCAGCCATTCATGGTGACTGCAAGTGGCAAGAGCAAACTGCACAAAAAAGGGGAAAACCCGCCTCCTTCCACCCTTGGGCGGGTGCAGAACTCACACTGCCAATCCCAGCACTAGACAATGAATCAATCACAAATGCCAGATTCAGCTGCTTCCATGACTACATGAGGCTTTGGTGGGGGCTACCTAGATAAAAACCATAACACTCCACCCCTGGACCCCCAAAGACTCATGTACGTCCCTTATACAAAAGACATTTAGTCCTTCTCCAAGAGTTACCAAAGTCCTAACAGTTTCAACACTGCTGAAAAGTCCAAGTCCCAAGTCTCCTCCAAGATCTAAGGCAAACTCTTAGATGCAAGCCCCTGTACAAATGAAAACAAAGTTAAACAATTCCAACATGCAGTGGCACAAGATAGACATTACCATTCCAAAGGGTACAAATGGGAATACAAAGCATTGGAACCAAAGTAAGTCCAAAATCCAGCAGGGCAAATGTTAAGTCCTGTAGCTGTATGTCCAGCATCTGAAGCAATCTGTGGCAAACTGTGAGCTCCAAAGGGCTTGTGTGGCTCCACCCCTTTGGCACTTCTAGTGATTTTAGTCCCCACAGCTTCTCTCTTAGGTCCACTCTGCTCAATCTTCGCAACTTTCCTTAGATGATCCATGCTCCTGGCTTTTTCAAACTTTTGGGGTCTCCACTTTAACTTCACGTTTACAGCTTCACACATTGCCCTGCCAGGAGGATACTGCCTGGCCACCTGGGCCCTCTGAAATTGGGGTAGAAGCCTCTTTAACCTCAGAACATGTGCATTCTCCATGCACCTAAAACCAATGCCATGTGGGTGCTGCCAAGGTCTGCTGCCAGCTGGAGCAGTAGCCAGGCTTTCCTCTTTCTTGGCCATAGGGGTCAAGTGCCTGGATTGCTGAGCACTCAGAATCTGGCTGCAAGGAACAGATTCTCTATGTTGCCGCCATTTTGGAACCTCGTGTAGCCTCTGTAACCATTCTGGAATGTGGCGCTCTGCAGCTTTCTCCCCGGGGCAAAGTCTTTTACTTTTGTATCTTTGAGGCTGCAAAGGGTGGAGACTCACTGCTTCCTGGGATGCTTCTAGGCCATCTTTCTTATTTCTTTGTTCCTTTTCAGCAATCAAGGTTTCAGTTCTATCTTTAGTCCACAGCTTTCTGACCAAACTCACAACATTTTAAATCACCATGCTGGGCTCTTTGCTCTTGATTTCCAACGTAAATCTGACTAAAAGCTACCAACAATAGCCATGCCACTGCCTCAACATTCCACTGCCTTGAAATTTATTTTGCCAGATTAATCAGGCCACTGCCCTTAATCTCAGTCTCAGGCAAAATCTCTGGACACAAGCAGAATGCAAACAAACTTTCTGCCAAGCCATAACATACATCATGTGGAGTCCAACACCCAATGCTGTCCTTCTTCCCAGCAAAAACCTCCCAAGCCTGGTCTTTACCAGCAGGCTTTCTATCAGCCTGCTGGTCTCCTGAGCTCTGACCAGAATCTCCATGCAGAACAGCCTAAGCTAGTCCAGCTCTACTCTTAGGTGACATCTCCAAGCCTTTCCAAACTCTTCCCACAAGCCATTTCCAAAGGCTCCTGAACCACATGGTCAGGTGCTGTCACAGCAACAACCCCACTCTCCTGGTACCAAATTCTGTCTTGGTTACTTTTTTCTTGTTGTTGAGACAAACACCTGACACCCAAAGTGAAGGAAGGAGAAGTTTATTTCTTATAGTTTTGGGGGTTTCAGTCCATACTTAGCTGGTTCCAAGGCAGGGTGGTGTGGCTGAGAAGCAGCTGTTCATGGTGGCTGCAAGTGGCAAGAGCGAACTGCACAAAAAGGGAAAACCCACCTCCTTCCACCCTTGGGCAGGTGCAGAACTCACACCACCAATCCCAGCTCTAGACAATGAATTGATCATAAACACTAGATTCAGCTGCTTCCATGACTACATGAGGCTTGGGGTGGGGGCACCTAGATACAAACAATAACAGTTAATGAGTCCTTAAAGAGACGTTTAGAATATTAAAATTTTGTATTAGAAAATAAGAAAATCTGTACCCTGATAGATGACAAATATCTCTGTCCATAAATTAAGCAACTTACATAAAACTTCAAATATTTATATATGCATTATGATCATTATGTATGCCTAAAATATTCATAAGAATATTTATATTTTAAATATCAAAAATGTCACAATAGCACCCAAACAGAACACTTGGGTATACATATAAAAAAAATGTGCAGGATTTCTAGATTAAAAACTACAAAACATTGATAAAAGAAAGCAAAAAGATCTAAAGAATGAGAAAAATATGGAGTTTTATTGATTAGAAGATTCAGTCTGTTAAAGATGTTAGTCTTCCATTTTGTCCTAATTCCATCAATGTGATCTCCCCCAAATTCATTTTGTAGATGTCAACACTCTGACTCTAAAATTCAGATGGAAAAGCAAAAGAATTATAATAACCACCACAATTTCTGGAGAAAAAAATGAAGAATAACAGAAACATTTTTTGGAGAAGAAATAAACAAGTGAAATTAAGCAATTATAAAACTCATGTTATACAACTTTCAGGCTCACTGTAAATCTACAGTAATCAGTATGATGTGATGCTGTTGTCAGAGTAAACAACCAATAGAACAAAATAGAGAATAGAGAAATAGACTCATACATCTATTGATAAGTGATTTTTGGCAAAGGTACAGTCACTTTAGTGGGGAAAGAGACACCTTTCATAATTTCATTATAGTATTGAAACAACTGTGTGTTCACGTGCCAAAAATGCACACCAATTTATTCCTTGTATCTTATGCAGCTATTAACCCATAATGAATTATGGACATAGATGTAACATGTAAAACTACACAACATTCTGAAGAAAGCATAAAACAAAAGCTGCATAGCCTTAGTCTTTTTTTTGTTTTTGTTTTTGTTTTTTGGTCTTTTTGAGACAGGGTCTCACTATGCCATTCAGGCTGCCCTTGGGCTCACTTTGTAGCCCAGGCTGGTTTCAAACTCACAATGATCCCATGCCTCAGCCTCCTGAGTGTGGGATTACAGGAGTGCGCCACCACACCTGGCCATAACCTGTCTTTAGAAACTGGTTTCTATATGTTGCACTAAAAGCATTTTCCATAAAAGAAATCTTGCAAAATTAACTAAACTAAAAACTTATGCACTGCAAAAGATACAGTGAAAAGGTGAGACACGGCCTCAAAGAAGTTAGTCTCAAATCACATGTCTGGCCAAGTGCTTCTATTGAGATCTCTCTGTCTCTCTCTCTCTCTCTCTCTCTCTCTGTGTTTCTCTTTGTCTCTGTCTCTGTGTCTGTGTCTGTCTCTGTCTGTCTGTCTCTCTCTCTGTTTCTCTCAAGTTAAAATTAAAATTAGCATTAAAATTAAAAAATACCAATTACTGATGTGAAGGTGGAACCGCAAGTCTCATCCTTTGTCAGTAAGGAGCCCACAGCACCACAGCAACTCAGAATCCACATTGTCAGTTTCTGGCAAAAATAAACACAGAGGGCCTAGGAAAAACTCCACTAAATACCATCTGAGTGAATGGAAAGCCTCGTTCACACAAAAAGGTAGTATTTATAACAGCTTCATGCATAGCATCTTAAAGTGGAAACAACCATGAGTCCTTCACACACGAATGGGTAAACAGACTGTTCTTCAATCATACAGTGGTCAAAAAGTAAGCAACCAATTCACACACCACTATGATTACTCTTAAATACATTTGGGTACATTGAACAATCCAGATCCAAAGGGTACATATTGTACTTTTCCATTTACATGCAACCTGGAAAGGTAAGGCTATAGAGACAGGAAAGATAGTAGTCTCCAAGGGCTTGGGAAGGGGTTGATTAAAAATGAACCACTCATGAGGAACAGTAGCTAGTAGAATTGTTCCACATGGTAATGTGTGATGTATCTATGACAGCATTTGACAAATATCAAAAAGCCAGAATAGCTTTACTGCATGCAAAGTAGAAAAGGATCACAGTGTAATTCAGGGGAATACCAAGGTGGAATACCAATGGTGACAAATGCATCTAACTGTATTACAAATAATGATGAAACTCAAAAATCTGGCCCCAGAGGCAGAAGGAGATAGTGGGAAGAATTTAGTGGTAAATTACAGGATGATCAGAGGGCCTTTCAGGGTGGCCACTTGGTGGTGCCATAGGACCTCATGTGGGACCTTGCAAACTATCTCCCACAAAATCACTGAATGGATGGAGTGGGGACCATACATGCCTCAGCCAGAATAGGGAAGACCTTCATTAGTGTTTCTGAATCCTACTGTGGAGCATGTCTATGCTCAACTACATGGAACCATACTGAGAAGATGAAAGAAAGGAGAAACACAAGAGCCCAAGTCCCACAGCTCCTTTTTGGATTGCGTGTAATTACACTATCTAATGAGTTTTGATTGTGTCCTGGTCATTGTTTGATTTTTCTCAAAATAGTTTGAAATTTTAGTGGTCAGAAATGTGTGGGTTGAGGGGAGAAAAGGGAAAATATACACATAAACTTCATCATACTTCTTTCCAAGTTAGGGAACAAATACACAACTCCAGGTTTACTGAGGTTGTCCTCAGAGCCCTGAGAGATACTTCTTACCAGATCTGTTATTCCCCTCACAGGGTAGGGACATTCAACACAGTGCAGGTCACTAATTGTCCAAATATTTGTCACCCGGGGTCCTTGATGCAGGCTTTCCCCTTCATTGTCGTAGTTCCATACTCTGGTAGTCATACACTCTCACCACTTGCAACCAAACTGTATCTTTGAATAAAGTTAACTTATAAGAATTCACTATTATATGAGGTATTACCCCAGTTTCCAATTCTATCCTACTTGGCAGACAGCAATTACTTCAAAATATCCATGCCATTCTATCAGTCTCATAACCAATAGTTACAACTTGCCTTTTTTCTTCATAGTCTCCAAGTAACTTTTACTACATTCCAAATTTTGAGGTACTGACATTTAAACACTACGGAAAGAACAATGGGTCAAGATGATGTTAGAAGAGAAACTGTGCATTGACCAGTTAAATTCCAGAGCTTAGACCCTAGAACTATACCACCTAGAGGTGACCTCTGGACCACTTCCTGTCAGAAAATCTTACAGTAGAGACTGTCAGGAGCCCATCTGGGGTGATGCACTTTTGAAGCAGAGAACCTACCCAGATGAAGACAATTTATTTCAGTTGAAGACAAATATTAGACATATTTTGTGAGAGGAAGATAATTGCAACCCAAGACACATTGCACACTGGAAGATGACTGGCTCTGAAGATTTCCATGCCTTCATCTGAGTGCCTTCACTTCCATTCTGTGTCTCCTGGCTTTCTGCTTGTGTAGGGCTCTGCATAGTTAAAGGATACTCTGCCTCTCAACTACAATATCTATGCTGCTGTCCTTATCGTGCATTTTCCACCCTCAGTCCCTTTGGTTATTAATCTAATTTCTGGCTCCAATAGTCTCATAATATGTCTAATTCAGACAGTCAAAGCAATTCTAAGTTTTTCTCTCACTTTTTTTGGTTTTAGGCAGACTCTTAGCACCAGTGTCTGGGAAAAATTAGTTGTTTTTCCTGGTAACTGTACTCAACCATGAAGTGACATTTTAGATGCAACTTTAGTGAAATTCTTGTAAGTTGCTTTATACAGAGAAACAGTTTGGTCATTTGCACAAACTTCTATTGTATCAACATACTGGTTATCTGAGCAAAATGTTTATTTACCAAACAGCAATGTTCTTTTAAAAATTCCAATTTATGCACCAATCCTAAACTATCACATCACAAACCTTTCCCAATCCCAATCAATTTTCATCTTGAAAATTACATAAGCTTATAATTACATCCCCTTTCTGACACAGTTAGCTGTCAGTCTGCCAAGTGATATTTCTTTTTAAAGAAGTGCTGCTGGTAAACTTAGCTTTGCTTGTCAATAAACTTACACATTGTGTGGAGTTCATAATCAATACTCAATCCTGACAAAGTGTTAATTCAAGTGATTTTCATGGCATGGAATGGGCCTCCCTTTATCTCTTTCTTGCACTGTTTTGTTGCGTTTCCAGGATCCTGTCTTGACAGAGGAGCAGTGACGTGGAGACATGCATACCTGAGGATCTTCAAAGGGAGTCTAGATGCTAAAAATCTAAAGATCCGGTTCAAGCCACCATACACATTATTTGTGGTTCTCTTGTACTGAATGTTTCTCATTCATGTGTATATGTAAGACAGTATTTTTCTTCTTTTCTGCCTTTCAAAGGCTTTCCCAGAAAGAAATATGTGTTAGTCATTTGGGTGTGTGTATGTTGGCATGTATGTGTGAGGGAGGAAGTATTACTATCTTTCTTCTTAAAAATTCTACAATTTTTTAGTTGTCACATAAAATCGTAATACTTATGGGGTACCATGTAACGTTTCGATACACTTTTTTGTGGAAGGCTCAAATTAGGGTAAGCACATCTATCCCGTTAAGTAGCCATCATTTTTTTATGGTGAAAACATTCAAAATGCTACTTGAATTTTGAAATACATAATACCTCATCGCCCTACTCTGCAATAAAGCATGAGAACTTCTTTCTCTTTTGTATTCATTGGTCACTACTTCCTCATCCTCTCTCCTCCTTACTCTCTCTACGCTCCTTAGTTACAGCTTCTCCACTTCTATCAAATTGATTTCTTTAGATTCCAACTATGAGTGAGAATACGTGGTACTTGTCTTTCTGTGCCTGGTTTGCATATTGTCCCAAGTGACAAGATTAAAGACTCCACCAACAAACATTCGAACTAATAAATCAATCCTGCCAAGTCATAGGATACAAAATCAGTGTATGAAAGTCAGTAGTATTTTTATATGCTAACAGTGAATGATCCGAGAGAGAAATCAAGAAAACAATCCCATTAAGAAATGTACAGAAAAACAAAAACAAAAATAAGAAAACAAAAAACAGATCCCTGAAATACATTTATACAAAGAGATGAAAAATCTCTACACTGCAAAGCATAAACCATTGATAAAGTAAATAGAAGAGAACATAAAAAATGACCAGACATCCTGTGTTCATGAATGGGCAGAATCAGTATTAAAGTGCTCACAATACCTGAAGCAATCCTCGAATTCAGTGTAATCCTGATCAACGTGCTAATGATGTTCTTCACAGAACTGGAGAAAAGAATGCTAAAATTTATACTGATGCACAAAACCTCTCAGTACCCAAGCGACCTTGAGCAACAAAACAACAACAACACAAGAGGTATAAAAATACCTGACTTCCAAACAAACTAGAAAGCTATACTGTTGCTTTTTTGTGAATGAATAATACAAGTCTTCAAAAAGTTAAATAACTTGTTTAAGGTCACTCGAAAAGTTCAAGAGCCAGTATTCATACTTTTTGAAGATTGGATAAAAACTAAAAACAAGAAAATAATTTAGAAAATTAACTCAAACTCATGTGAAACTCAAATCCTTGTAAAATGCATGTTAACTACACCTTATTATTAAAATTCATTAAATTCATCAATATGTGTAAATGTACTGAAATTCCATTTGCTGATATATTTTGGGAAAAGTTAATATTTTAGTATCTTTACTGAGATAAAATTCATGAGCCACACCACTCAATGTTTTTAGAATAGTTTCAGGGTTGTGCAACCACAATATGATTTCAGAGCATTTTTATTCTAAAAGAAATCTTATACTTATTTATGTTCACTCTTTATTGCTGGCCACATCCTGCCCAATTCAACCACTAACGCACTTTGCATTTCTATGAACTTGCAAATTCTGGACATTTCACATTAAAGGAATCATGCATGGGCTCTGTGGTCCTTTATTACTTTAAAAACTATGTATTTGTTCTAAGGTCATATCAAACTGAATGTATGAACCCTTTAAAACACTGTTAAAGAAAAGGTTTGAGTTGCTTATTATGAAAGAGAATATAGTACTTGGGGGTGGGGGTGGGAATCTGACCATAAATAAATGTTTAAAGAGCTCAGCAGTTAGAAGTAAAAATTTATATAAAAGGTCATGATGGGGAAAATGCAAGACAGCTATAATGAAACCAATTTCTGATCAGGCATAAGAAGTTAGATATTCTGGCCATGAAGTATTTTGAAGGGTGTATGTGGTCATATTAAGTATATACATAAAGTATATACAGAGGGACAAACACTATTTTTAGGAGATGAAATATTCAGATAGAGACTGTGGCTGCCCAGCTCCCCTGGCTCCCTGCAATTTTGCTTCTCTCTTCAGCGTTTTCCTTCCCCACTAAAGCAAGTGGGAATGGATCAAATTTACCTCTGAAAGGGCGAATGGATTTTCCAGACCTTTTCACTGGGCCTAAATATAGACATGGGGGATGTGGAAAAAGCCCTGGCCTACATCAGAACTTAGGGTTTAAACTTTGATTCACTGTTGAATCTCAGACAAGTCACTTCTGTAACCCTCATATTCCTCCTTTATGAAGTACAGGCAAAAATTCAAAATTTTCTGCCTTGTTATGATGATTAATTAATGTAGCAAAATGCTTTGTCTGGGGCCTAGCTGTGCTATGAATCCTCCGTAAAACTACTTGAATACTTCCCAGAGAATTTCTCTTCTTTTTTTTTTGAGATAGTTTAACATTTAAAATAACTTACCTGTAAATTCTGCAAGAAATCATAAGCACAGCTGGTTTCCATCTGAAGCTACTATTCAGATGAGCCATAAATCTTAATTAGTTTCCTAGTATTGGCACAAAAAATCTGCTAATGCAGATCCCAGCCTCTTGAAACTTTTAAGGGAGCAGTCAACTTTGTCTCCTCCCCAACTGGGGAGGCCTCTCAATTCTGCCCTTAGGCTATGCCCTCCTCCTCTGTGGTTGCAGCTTGATATTTTGGGGCACATAGCAAGAGAAATTGTTTTGAAAATGAAGAATAGATATTTTTCTTACTTCAAAAAAAGCAGCCCTGCTTCCCAAAAGAGACACTTCCTCTGAAGGACTAGTAGAGAGGGAAGAGAAGGGACTTCTTTCTTTGCATCTTTATGGTTCCAGGCTCCTAGACATCTTGATATTCAACAGGAAATGTCTCATTCTCAGTACTTGGATAGGGCTCAGCCTGTGCTGAAGTCCATCACCCTGAGGCAGTCAGGTATGAATCAATAATCTCACACCAGTTTCTGCCAACACTTAGTACGATCATACTTTCTGATGTTAGCTATCGAGTAGGAATGTACAAGCACCCCAGTGTTTTCAGTTGCATTTCCTTAATAGCAAATGGTATTGAACTCACTTGATGGGTACAATTTTCTATCCATTTATCTTCTCTGCTGATACATCTGTTTATAACTTTTGTCCAGTTTTTGCTCTTGTTTCTTTATTAATTGATTTTGAGTGACCTTTTGTATTTGAAACATATGCCTGCTTTCAGAAAGATTTGCAAATATCTTCCCTCATCTATGACTTTGTTTTTCATCTGTGCTGTAACAGTGGTGTCTTCTCATTAGCACATGCTCTACATTTTGAATAAGGATCATGTGTTTGCTGTCAAATTTAAAATACCTTTGCTTAATGTAAGTTTACAAAAATGTTCCCCTGTAATGTGTACCAAAACTTTTACCATGTTATAGTTTACATTATGTCTGTGACTTCTTTTGAATTCAACTTTTCATAGTATAAAATGTGGATGAAAATTAATTTTTTGCCTAAGTTCTGATTGTTCTAGAAAATTTGTCAAAAGACTATCTTTTCCTCTGCTGATTTATCTTTACTGAAAATTAATAGACCTTAGATGTGTTGGTCCATTGCTCTACTGTGCCATCCGTGTACACACCTGTCTGCATGTGTCCCCACCCACCTCTCACAGTCTGTTGTAACTTCAGGGTAAGCGTTGAAATTAAGTAGTGAGAATCTACCCATTTCTCATCCTTCTTTAAAGCTGGGTTTTTAATCTATATAGCTTGAATGTCTAAATGAACTAGAAAATCAGTCTTTCAATTTCTATAACAACAACAAAAGGAGTGCTGTTATTTCAGTTGAAACAGTAGTGACTGCATAAAATAATTCAGGAGACCTGGCATTTTGACAGACTGAGTCTTCTGAACCATGCTTTTCTACTTAATAGATCTTCAGTTTCCTGCAGAAGTGTTTTATAATTTTAAGTGAATAGGTCTTGCTTATCTATTGACAGATGTATCCCTAAATGTTTTGCTCTAATGATCCTTTTATAAATGCTTTTTTATCCTCAACTGCAATTTCTTATTTCCATTGCTGCATTTGAACTGCGTATTTATTTATTTATGTTATATTCATCAATCTTTTAGTACTCATTGATTTGTTAAAGCAACATTTCTGTGAATTCCATAGGATTTTCTACATAGGTAATCATTCTGCAAAAAAAATTATTTTGCTTTTTCTATTTACAGATGTCATTTATTTCTTTTCTTGTGTTAGTGTACTGGCTAAGACTTTAAATACAGTGCTTTAAAAAAGTAATGAGGGTGTATATCATTGCCACTCTCTTGAACCTAAAGGACGGCTTTCAGTGTTTCTATGAGTTTTGTTATCTTTGAGCCTCACACAATGTCCCTCATCAAGTTGAAGAAAATTTTTTCGTAGTTTGTAGAGAGTACATATTAGAAATGAATGTTAGGCTTTTTCAAACATTTTCTCTATATCAATTGAAATAATCAGATGTATTTGTTTTCCTAAATTTTATTACTAAGATGAATTGCATTTATTCATGTTAAAGCAACCTTTTATTCCTCGGATAAACTTTTATCTTTTTGTATCTTGGTAAATTACGTTAGGATTTTCTTGTATTTTCCTGTAAGCTCTTTGCTAGTAACTGTTTTCATTACAGAATACTGCTAACCTCCTACAATGGAGCAGGCGTGTTGCTCACTCCCACAAGGACTGGTGTGAGATTACTGTAGCTTTTCCCCTGCATGCTTAGTTGAATTTACCAGTGATGCTATTGGGACCTGGGATTTTCTTTGTAGGAAAGCTTTACAAGTAAATTTAATATCTGTAGTAGATTATCTCTTCCTCTGTGAACTTTGGTAGTTTTGTTCTTTTGGAGATCTGTTTTCTATTTCACTGGAGTTACTGAATTTATTGGAATAAATTGTTTCTTATATTCTTTTGTTTTACATTTTTAGAACTCTAGTGCTCTGTCATTCCCAGTATGGCAGACAGATTCTCTTTTCATTTCTTTACCATTCTAGCTTTCTGGTTCATTAATCTTTCTATTATTTTTATTACTGTTTTCTATTTTGTTGATTTCTACTTGGATCTTTGATATTTGTTCATATCTTACTTTCAGCCTCATTTGTTCTAGATGCTTGATTTGGAAGTATAAGTTAATGATGTGAGTCCTGCTTTCTAACAGGTACTTAGCGCTCTAGATTTGTTCCTCTCTGCCAGTGCATCTGGAAAACTTTGATATGTGGTGTTTTCATTCAATTCAAAACATTTTCCAATTTCTTTCCATTTTTTCCCTTGAGAAATGGTCTGGGTATGTAGCTATGTAATTTATGCTGTCCTTGAACTCTTTCTATAGCTTAAACTGGCCTCTAACTCATGATCCACCTCCCTCGGCCTCTGGAGTTCTGGGGTTACAGTATCCATACCTGGATCCAATTTCTTTATTAATTCATTCTTCAGTACATGGGTTGTTTAAAAATACGTTAACTTCTTTTTAGATATTTGGAGATTTTACAGTGTTTTAATTTCCTGCTATTAATAGCTCAGTTAAATTCTTTTCCAGAGAACAACTGGTATGAATTGAACCTTTTCAAGCTTATTGAAAATTATAATACTGCCCAGAATATAGGTTCACAATATAGTTTGTTTTGGTAAATGCTTCTCAGCACTTAAATGTGGGTTGCACTGATCCTGGGCAGCATGGTCTCTGGAAATGTACCCGGTTGATATGTTACCCAAATCTTCTCTGTCTTTACAGATGTAAAGATTTTGTCTTTATGTTCTTCACTTAGAGATAGAATTAAAATTTCTGACCACAGTTGTGGATAGATTCCTCTTTTGAGTCCTATCAATTAGTCTTTATACCTCGAAGCTGTGTTCCTGGACACCTAAACATTTACTTGTTGAATTGAAAACTTTGTGATCATGAAATGATGCTGTTTATCATTATTCATTCTTACCGTTAATACATTGTGTCAACTTGCACAGTTTAGAAGTTTAGCTGAGAGACTCAGCAGGGAGCCAGGGTTCTTACTTTGTAAATATCCTCATCCTGTGCAAAGGAAGGCAAGGACATTTTGTGAGTGCTACACCCACCCTGAAGGTGGGGGGTGCTGAGTACAATTTAAGGGTAGAGAAGAGGCTTACTTGCTCTCTTTTGCTCTGGCTGCTGCCTTGAAGAGTTGCCCCAGTGCTACCCTGCCTTGGATCCAGCTGATTATGGACTGAAATCTCCAGAAACTGTAAGCTAAATAAACCTTTCCTTTCCTAATTTTGGGTGTCAGATGTTTATCTCAGCAATGAGAGAAAGTAACCAAGACATTCATATTCTGTGCTTTAAAATCTCCTTAAACATAATATTTATATAATAGCTAATCCAGTTTTCTTTTTATTAATGTATTTATGGTCTACATCCATCTTTTTACATTCAATGCATTTGCGTTATATTTAAAGTAAATTTCTCATAGGCAGCATATGGTTGGATCTAGTTTTCTAAAATTTATCTACTCTGACAATCTTTGGCTTTTAATTCATGTATCGAGATAATTTAAATTTAATTTGTTGTGATTATACATAGGTCAGTGAATAGATTTACCACCTGGGTACTATTTATTTTTCATTTGTCTCATCTGTTCACTCTTTCCTTTTTAAAAATGTGCTATGTTGTTTTATGGTTGTTTGAAGTTTATATTATATACTTGTAATTTATCACAGTTTATTTTCATTTAATATTATGCCACTTTACAAACATGATAAAACTTTACAAACTTAAAAACATTGCCCTTCCATTTTTTAAAAATTTTATTTAAAAAAAACAGAAAAAAAGTATAGAATAATACAGAATTTCAAAAAACAAAACAAAAGAACAATAAGAAATCAACACTAGTTAATACATTCCATATTGCTGTCTTAGAAGTAGTTGCTCAGGTTACAAGATCTAGGCATAAAAAATGATCAAATAATCAGACAATGACAGCACAAACAGTTTGTTTTGATGAATTAACAGAGATTATTAGTATAGTTATCTATCTTGCATGCATATACATACATACAGCTATATATGTATACCTACATACATATAATCTTTTCCTGTCTTCCTTTTCTCCTTTCCCCTATCCCAGTTGTTTTTTTCCTTTTGAACACTTTCTTTCCCTTTCTTTGTTATGATATCTTTTGTACATTTTGGATCTTATTGCTCTTTCAATTTTTTATTGTTATAATTTATTTTTTACACTAGGGAGATAATACAATATTTACAAATGTGAGTCTGATTTATTTGACTTATGAGTATGGTCTCAAGTTGCCTCCATTTACCTATAAACTCCTCAAGATTATCTTTTTTATATTTGAGTAATACTCCATTGTATAAAAATGCCACATCTTTTTGTTCCATTCTGTGGTTGATGGGCATTTGGGTTGTTTCCAAGATTTAGCTATTATAAATTATGCTGCTATAAACATGGGTGCACATACATCGCTGTGGCATGACATTTTCAATTTCTCAGGGCCTTCCTTTTTTTTAATCCATTCTGTAATTTGTACTACTCTTGTCATACATTTTACTTGCACATTTTGGTAAACTCTATACCAAATCATTATGTTTGGTTTAAGTATTTCTGTAATCCTAAAGGTATTATCATATCTCACTCTGGCTTCTCCAGTCGTTTCAGGAGCTTCACCCAGTGAGTGCTCAGACGACGACTTGAGGTCGACTCTGCCCTCTCCAGGGTTCTCTCTGTGTGACAGTTCCCTCTACGGCACTCTGCCCTGCACTCTTCACCCTCCCTTGCCTTCCTACTTCCCCTCCTCCACTCAGCTCTGGAAATCCTCTGAGCACTGCCTGGCCATGTTCCCTGGGACCTATGGGGTATTCTCATGATATGGGATGTTTACATCATTTCCATCTCCCTTCTGCTTTGCTGCCTGATTTTCAGTGTCTTTAACATGTCAGTTTTGTACACTGTGTGATGTTTTTGAATGAGATGAAGGGGAATGGCTGGTCCCTGCTGTGGGGAGCAGCTGAAGGTGGAGATTGATTTCACACATGCAGGGCTGGAGGATGATCAGTTGGAGAAAAAAGAGGCCTGAGGACAGCCATGGGAACAAGCTGCTGTAGCTCCGAGAACATGAGGCATCCCAAGGCTGTCACGCAAACAGGTTGCTAGGCAGAGGGGTGGCATGTGACATCAACCTGCCAAATGTACAAATAAATGCACTGAGGTGAATGAGCAGTTCCTTTCCTCCCATGCGGAGAGAGGGCTCCACCTGACCTCAGCTTTCTGTATTTTGACTCTTCATTTCTCCACCGCCCCACCACCCTCCCACCCCACCCCCGCCACCAAACTTAGAGAGCTTTGCTGGACGCCTCACCCTGTTGCTCCGTCATGGCCTGGAATGGGCATCCTTGTTATGATCACACATCTCCTTCCTCCTGTGAGCAAGTTCTTGTTCCAGCAAAAGAGAGACTCCCAGATTGGCCTTGCCCTCTCTCATCTTCATCTCTGGAAGTTGCCAACCATCCAGAAGTGCTGTTTTAGCTGAGAAAGTGACTGACCAGTTGTGTTTAGGAGCTAACTTTACTAGGGCTGCTGGTGAGTTACCATGGTGAAATTTTTTCACTGAAGGGAAGTGAAGAACTTACAAATTTGCAAACACACTTTTACAGAGGTGTGTGTACATGTATACTCTCCCCAAGTTCATACAGAGACTGGGCATATGATCCAGTGCACACTGTCTATTTTGATTCTGTCTTTTCTCTTTGTCATAGTTGTCACTTTTTCTCTCACATATCAAGAGACTCACCCCATGAACCCTGCTCGCCCTGTGACATGCTGCTCAGGACAGCACTGCTGCTGGATGACCTCTCATATCAAGTCACCTTTTCTTGACTCCCACACCCACCTCATGGACAGGGCTAAATCTGTAGCTTTGGATACAAAAGTTGGAGGTCAGTCTGCTTGGAACAAAGGAGGAAGGGAGTAGGACTGTCAGCGGGAGAAGTTGGGCTGTGATGCAGGCCTGACAAGTGTATCCTAGTGGAGCTCTGACGCAAGGATTCCCCACAGCGTCATCTTGGGTGGAGACATGATGGCCTGATCTCTATACACAGTCATGCTCATCACTTGTCCTGGTAACATCTGGAAGAGTGTCACCTCTAGAGTAAAGAGGACTCTGAACATCGTGTGTCACCTGACCTTGAAGAAGCCCAGGACCAACAAGGCTTATGCCTACCTGAGGGTCTCCTCCTAACCTGCCAGCTCTCCTCTACCCTGTGCCACTGTGGACACCTTTCTCACTCCATGTGCACCTCAGCTATCAGCAGCGGGTTTTCCTTTCCTTGAGATCCCTCGGCCGGCGAGAGAGGGACGAGGAGAGACAAACAAGCAAAGGACAACGCAGAGACAACCGAAACGGCAGGAA
>RJWT010012025.1:0-22772 GCA_004365215.1 Cuniculus paca
TGGGGGACATACTCTTACCTTCCCTGTGTCAAATTCTAGAGGACATTTTATGGAGACATACTCTTCTTGTCCTCTCAACTTTTTTTGTGTGGAAAGAGAAATTATATCATCTCTATTATTCTCTAATGTGCAATATGATGGACATCTATAGTTATGAAACCCACAGAGAGAAGTCTACAACCCCTTCTAAGACAACTTGGAGGGAAACTGGTAAATTTCATTAGTGACAAGCTCTTTTCAAAAAGAAACTTATCATTGTGATTTCACTCTGCTTTGTTGGGGAAGATTAAAAGTAAGATAAATTCAGAAAGAAAAGTTATTTGGATTAAAAGCAAAAGAGATACATATCAATTTCTGCTTTCTGGCTGTCCCCTGTGTTTCAACTGGATGTCAAAACACTCCTATGGTTAGTGAGGAGGAAACCAGTGGAAAAGACCTCAATTCATGAATGTATTTGTCAACCTTTTATGGTTCAAATTCCTCACTTTTCTAAATTATAGCTAACTGCCATTACAGAGGAACTCAGATTTCCTATATAACTTTCTATACCACTATCAATGAAATGGGGAGAGTGGGGAATAGGACGATGAGAGGAGTGATATACCACGGCCAATTAATCATGAAAGTCCTAACAATTGGCCTTTAGTCCCCTACTAGTGCTATTAAGTTTACTCACACACTCTCTCTTTTAGTGTACCAGTTAAAATTCTGAATGTCTTATAAAGAGAAACTTAGGACACAAAACCTGGGGGTGATCAGAATAGCCTGGAAGACTCCTGGATCTTAGGGTAAATATTGCCTGACAAGGAAGCTAAAGACTGAGCTCCAAGCCTCATTTATATATGAATTCCTGGCTTGGATGCAGAAAAATAAAATCAAGAAACACATATGGTACTATCAGAAGCACTGCATGTGCCTGGGCAGCTCATTCACTGAGATTTTGATTTCTTTGAAATCAGTGACCAAAAGAAGAGCCAACACCATCAACAGTGTTTAGGTATCATCTCAGCTAATGAGTTAAATGTGATTGCTTTTTCTTTCATTAAAATGTGTTTTAGAGATATGTTTTCATTGATCATATTGCTTTTTAGGACTCCAAAGATTCATTTCTTTCCGTGTGGAGATATACTCTGTTTACAATAAGAGAATTTATTAGATGGATACCAACTGAGCATTCTGTGCAAAAAGTACCTTAGATTCTTCATCCTGTTAAATTATCCCCAAAGCACCATGAGGCAGGTACTGCTACGGTCCCAAATTCACACGTGAGGAAACAGACTCAGAGACATTAAGTGACTCAAGAATTAGTTTCAAGCTCACTGTTCACCTACTATCTGTAAACCCATGGGCGTATAGGAGATAGGTAAGAAGGAAGCAGAGACCCCATGGAACTCACACCTGAGGAAGAGACCAAAGAAGGGGAGACAACAAAAAATTTGGGGTTAGGCAGAGGAGATCAAACATCTCCCCTCTCACAGTTTGATGAGCAGAATATGTGGAATCTAAACCCCTAAGCAGATCCCATCACTGAGCCCTCTTACTAGTTGGGCCCACATTGCTTTCATTGTATAGCTCCAAATCTCACTGGCTGTTTCTAAGTCTCACAGTCACAACCAGGGACCAGGACATCATGTAGATCTGGAAGGTCACATCTACAGACAGATTTCCTGCAGGCCCTACTCGAGGAGCCCTGAGACCCTTCTGGATCCATTTGATGATGCTTACTCCAGACAGATCTCATTTGTTAGGCAGCTTGGCTATCAAAAGTGTAATATGTTGGGAAAAGAAAGAAGACATATTTCTGAAAGTCCAGTTTGTTGCCCTCTTGGTGTTAATCAGATTTAGTAAATTTGTTGTCCTGGTCATCTCCTTGAATTTCTCAGCCAGATCCTTTAAATATGTCCAGCCTCTGTGTCTTTTTTTAAAAATGGGAACAATGCTCTTTCTTGCATATTCTACATTAAGTGATTCCATGTCAACCGTGGTATATCAAGAGGACTTTGCATTTCCTTGCTGAAAGCTTGCATTTGTTGCAACTTTTTGGAAGTATCAAAGCTTGCCATAAATAAAAAGTTACCAATCATAGTATTTATGTTTAAGGCACTATCAGGACATTCCAAAGCTTCCCAGTTGACTTGGGCACAACTTTTACAAAACTGCTCTTAAACATGTTTGTTTACTCCATCTTGTTCTAGTTTTAGATCACATCCATGGTTGGGATACAGGTGATTTCTAAGAAATCGTATGAAAAATGCATGTATAAAGCTATAGGAGTGAGTTGGTAGAGAACTGAGGCCCAAAACCTGTGTGTGAGCAAGATTCAATAATTTTATAAAACGGTTAAAAGGAGATTGGATATGCTATTAGGTTTACTAAAATTTTTATTCATGAACTGCAACTGATGACCTGTTCACTTATGCCAATTGTAGTTTTAAACCTAAGGACTGCAGAGAAATGGGTGGGTACATTATTCAAGCTTCTCACTAACACTGCCAGGAAGCCCCAGTGGAGCTGGGGAGAGGAGAATACAAGGTCAGGATAGAGCAACACAAGACAAGACTGAGTCTTGGTCCTTACTCTTTGATGAAGGAATGGAATGCAAGTCTCACCAAATTTCCTTCTTTCAAATATCACCTTCACAATTTTAGTTACATCACCTACAATATTATTTACTCTGAGTTTTCTTTAGGTTAATTCATTTTTCTCCAACTTTGGTCTCATCCTAAGCAACAGGAGTGCTTGAATCCTGAGTTTTTTTGTGGAAAATAGTTTTATATAAAAAATGAGAAATCGACCCCTGTAACATCCACAATTTCCCCAAGTGACTTTTCTTTTCTTTTTTTTTTTTATTTTATTTTAAAGAAAATAGGACGAAACAAATCAAAACAGATTGAAAAAAGCAAAAGAAAACAGAATAGAGTCAAACATAATATAGCATTTCAAAGCAGAACACTGCAAGCTATACTGGGGATATAGCTCAGCAGCAAAAGCACCTGCCTGGCCCAAGTGACTTTTCAAAACACTAAATGCTAACTTAACCACTGTAGAAAATAAGGAAAGATCAGAGAAGTGAATGATTGTCCAAGATCATAGGCCTACTAGAAAAAAACAAAAACAAAAAACAGCATCAGGAAATTAGCACTTTCTCTTGGGGAAAGAAGACATGAAAACCCACCAGATACTCACAAAAGGTTTAAATGCTTTTTTGGTAGTGCTAAACCTTATCTCCCACATTCATAATTTCTTCAGTACATTAATTAGACTATATAAAATCTAACACATTTCCATGGGAATTGGGGATGGGAGACACAGAGGCTAAATGGGAAGGAGGAAACAGAATGGCTTTTGAGGTCCAGGAGCTATCCATCCATTAGAAAGGTCAGCTGAGCAGAAGTCAGGAGAAAGAGAAGCGAAGATCACTAGCCACAAACAGTCCAGAGGTGGATAAATCTCTAGAGTCAATGAATGACATCTCTTCAGTCAGATGTCACCCAAATGCCCAATGAGGCTCCAGCTATTTTAACCTATTGTGGCCTTAGGGAACTAAATTCCTGATTTGAGATCTTTCAATGTCTGAGGTTGTTTCCAACATCACATGGCCTCTTATTTGTCATTCTCAGACAAATTCTAAAGTAGCCTTCAGTAAAATTCTAGATTCTAAAGTAACCTTTAGTGAAAGTTCAGGGGAAAACTGGAAAAATTTATCTCCATGGAAAGAAATAAAGCACCCCACAAATCAAGTATTTTGTTGCAAATTGGCACTGACTTTGCTGTTTTAATAGTTTTTCTAAACTGCCAAATTTCTTACCAGGAGCTACTTCTAAGTGCAATTCATGGAGCTCCACAGCAGACATAAATGTGGGTAACACTGACCTGATCACACTGCTCTCCCTTTTAGTTAGCCTAGGCTCCCAGAGGCCTCACAACTGTCTGTTTACAGGTATTACTTCTGTCTTGAGGTTAAATGACTTGCCTAGTCACAAAGCCAATATGAAAAGGACCTGAAACTGAGGTATTTTTCCTCTCAGTTTGGAATTCTTATTACCACTATCTTATCTCTAGACCTGTATCCCCCGCATCTTTCTTTTCCTCATCACACAATTTTTGCAAAACTCCAAGGTGCTTCATCAGTCTTACCTTTGCAGAGCTAACTCATTGGGTCTCTTCTGCTTTTAAATTTGTTTTGTTTTTCTTAATCTTTTGAAGTAGCAGGTTAGCATTTTTGCTCATCGATTGGGTGTTAAGAGTCAGATTCTCCAGTTTTGAATCCTGGATCTGCTGCTGTGCTAGTTCCCACGAGTTACTTAACTTCTCTATCGCACTTTCCTTATCCGCAAAATGGAGATAGAAAGTGTTCTCTTTGTTAATTCTGGCACTGAAGTCCTCAGAATTGTTTGTAGGATTAACAGACTTGAGTGCTTAAACTCAAGCCACACAATTAATGTTAGCTATAATTTTAGTGTATTATTTATTCTTCTTCATTCTTTTTAACACTACCTTTTTTAATTCAGGAAACTTTTCCCCCTGTACTTTCATGGTGAATGAAGCTATCAGGTTAGGGTCTGCTCAGTGTATCTCTTTAGAGTGACATCATACTTTTAAAATGATACAAAGACAACCCCAGCCCCTCTCCCACTATGGCTTCAGTTTCTCTGTCATTTGACCAGTAATGAAAGGGCACAATTGGGCAGGAGTAGGGAGAAAACACTATTTAGAAATTTATAAAGTGACATTTTGCCTACATACACACACACACACACACACACACACACACACACACACACTTACATTGCAAAGGAGGGAAAAAAATGTTTCAGATAAGAAACATTGGCCTCCTTGGTAAACAGGAGGTGGAAATGGCAACAACAACAAAAAAAATTCTATGAGTTTCTTAGTTTCAAGGCCAAAGAAAACATTGTCCATTTCTTGTTCCCAAATCTATCATCTCCCAACTCCTGTCTTCATCACAGCCCCCTGAGGTAATTGCAGTCTGAAGGCTTACTCCCTTTCTTTCTGCAACCCATGAATCTTCTTTCCCACATCCATGACCCTTGGAAAGTCTCAGTCTCTGGTAGATACCTTTCTGAAACTGGACCTTCTGCATTACCTCCTCCTTCTTTCTCTGCTGTACTCTCTTCTTCAGAGTCTTACAGCTTTCTCCTTTTCTTCTCTCCTATACTTTTATTCTTTCAACCATAGTCAGGAAGTGCTTTTCATCTTCAGGCCTTTTTGGGCCCTGACATTCAGAGTGGACAAGGCCTCTTGGTGATTATTGTCTTTCCTGTAGTACTGGGAATGAATGTAATTCCTTCTAAGATTACCTGTGCTTAATTTAGTTCCCTTCAGTTTTCTGCTACTTACGTACTGTATGACAATGGGTTATTGATCACATCTTTCTCAAGCTGTTTATAAGTCAATTAAAAAGGAGGGTTAAAATGCCATTGCTAACACTTTGCCACACATAGTTTCTGAAGACTAAATGAGATGATATGCAGGCGGTCAACCAGGAGTCAGGTACATACCAGATGCCCATGAAGTGTAACAATTGTTATGTATTATTACTATGCCATATACATGGCAAAGAGAAAAAATATGCACTGTATAATTTTGTAAATTATATTATAGTTTGTCTAGTCATTATTTACACCATGTAGAATCACGTTGACAACATCTCTACCTTTCTGTATAGACCCGGCTATATGACAGAATAATAAGCTGAGGGAGAACAGCTGTTTCATAACTTCAGGGTTAGCAAGCAGAAGTTTAACCTATATAGGCTGGGGAAAGAGCTTATAAGAACTTACTAAATTTCAAAGCAGTTGTATGTGTATACCTGGGGTTTTAGAAGTTCAGAGCTAAGGGAAATCTTTGAGGTCAATCTTGCATTTTCAGATTAAAAAAAAATCAAGTACCAGGGATAGTGCTATGGTCAAGATCACATGGGCAACTATGGTAGAGCAAAGGTCTCCTTGCTCATCCCTATGTGAGTCACACTTCACTATGTTTTCAGAAAAATGGGTGAAAAAATGAAAACTTTATTCTATTGCTTTGGTTCTTTTTTGACACTGAATGATACTGGGTTTGTGCTGCTAATGGAATGGTCTATGGGCTCCTATGATGGACAGGCAAATGTAAATTTTAAAAAATAATGAACACTATTAATACTGTTACCTCAGAATAATAACTGTCTGTGTATTGATTGCTTATTGTGTGCCAGGTGTTTTGTAGTAATCTCTCACTCCATCCTCACTCCAACTTTTCAGGGTAGGTGGATGTTATTGTACCTCAAGGAGACTAAGGACTAAGAAAGCTAAGTACCTTGCCACCATCCCAACAGATCCAGGCTAATACTGGGGTCTGTGCATCATTGCAGAACGTGTGCTTTTCCCTGTGTCATGCTGCTTATTCATGCTCAGGACTGGATGCCTGAGGGAGTAAAGACAGAAGTACGGTATCAGAGGAAAGGACCAGAGGGAGAGTTTAAGGAAGTTTGGAATAAGCAATACTAGACTTTCCAAGAGAAGTAAGTTTGTAAAGAGTTGAGAGAAAGCGTGTAAGGGGACACAGAGTATGACGATAAAAAGAAAACTCTAATTTACGAATGGGTCTTTTCACCACCTCATATTCAGTTTTATTATGTGTCAAGTTTTTTAAAAGTTTGATTTCATTAAAAATGCAAATCAAAGCAAGACTGATTTCTTCACTCAGCATAATTTCTTTCATTTATAGAACATTCCCCAAAACACGAGCGGATAGCAATGGCTAACAGATCACTGGCTGCTGAAGATAAGGGTGAAGTAACTGTGGCTAATAAAGAGGCAGCACCAGGAAACTTTTAAGGTGACAGAATGGTTCTGTGTCCTGATTGTAGAACCGGCTGCACAAATGTATCCTCTTGTTAAAACTCATAAGATTTTACACCAAAATGAACTGCGTGTTTGTTTTTAAAATCAAACCATGCGTTTATAAAACAAGGCACAGAAACTCATTGACACACACTTTGGTTGTGCCCTGACTGCAAATGTAGTCAGATAAGCTCACTCTTCAGATGTCACTTGGTGTTTCTCACAGTACAGGACTGATGTCTAGCTGACAGCTGACCTTTTGATGGTGCCAACCGAGGACCACGGCTTGTTCTTTGTAAATCCAGTCTATCTCTTCTGTAAGCACCTTCAACCCATCTGAGCTAGCAGGAGTGAGAGTGGAGACACATCAGGAGGGAATCACATCATGGTAGAAATGTACAACTTATTAGCAATGTACTTTTTTTAATAAGAGAATTCTATTATTACAAAGTATAGGTGGCATTTCCCCTGAAACTGTTATATTTTGAAATTAAATACAGGTAAAGAGAATATCTAAAATGCAGTGTTACTCTAAATTGATTTAATTGCATCTACTCCTATTTACCAAATTGGCAAGTACACAAGGGATCAGGCATTTCCCTACATGCATTGTCTCCATTCTTTTTTACAATCTTGCCATTGAGGAAGTTGTCATTTCCTTATTGCTCACATGAGAAAATAAAAAGTGAGATCATGGAACACAATGACAGGGCTGGGATTTGAATTCAGGTCCTGGACTCTAGGAAGTGATATCTTTTCTTTTACATTCACTGATCACTGATCATTTCAGCTTCTCCTGCTAAGGAGCCAGTCCTGCCCTACTTCTCCTTCTGACTCCCCATCAGTAACAATCCCATTGCCTTCTCAATGAACTTGGACCCCACTCCACCCCAAATCTGACCTTTAAAACCTACCACACGCTCACATGCTTGGTAAGAGACTGGTTCATACTTTAAATCCATCAATTCCCAGTCCTGCTTACCATCCTTCTCTTTTATGCTTTGGAAACCATCACCAGTAAACTGGAAGCAGGAAAAACAAATAAATTCAAATGGAAACAAGTTCATGGTGCTCCATAAGGCCAGTCAGACTTATCTTTCCATGTTTTCTCATAAATTGTGGACAGGTCTTTTAGGCTGTTGGCTAAAAGAGACTGTTATTCCCTCACTGCTTATTCATAGATGACAAATGTAGGAAGGACCTCATCCTTATCCCATCCAAGGTCTAGGGATTGCAGATTTCCATGGGCTGATCTGGAGTCAAGTCATTGTGTAGACCTGTGAACCTCAAAGTGTGTCCAGCAGCATTAACTGGGAATTTGTTAAAAGTGCAGTTCTCAGACTCAACCCCAACTTACTGCATCAGAAACTACAGGAATACAGCCCAGAAACCTGGATTTTAACAAGTCTTCCATTGGATTCTGAAATGTACAGAAGTTGGAAATCTGATCTAAATCAGTGCTTTCTAGACTTTAATATGCATAAAAAGCACCTGAATGTAGCATTGCCGAATAGCAAATAAAAATACAGATGTACTTATATGATATGCTTACACTTTTAAAAAATTCATTACCTGAAATTCAAATGTAACAGAGTGTGCTGTCTTTTATATGTCAAGTATATCTGAGTATTTTTTAAAGTTTAGCTTCTGATTTACTAGGTCTAAAGTGAAGCATGAGATCCTGTATTTTCAACAGAGTTCCCAAGTAGTAATGCCAGAGCTGCCAAATCACACTGATAGCAAGGATCTGTACCTACTGTTAAATACAGATTCCTGGATCCACCCCCAATCTACTGAATCATATCTTCCAGGAGAGACAATGAGTTGAAATATTGTAATCTAAGTGCCATACGTTCTGGCCAAACATCCTGTTTATAAACTTTGAGGAGGTATTCTGTAGGCTTGAGGCTTACACGTTGGTGTAACTGTGCACACACAATACTAAAGATGAACAAAGAAGGGGATGTTTTTGTTGAGAGGTCAGGACGGGAAGGGAGGTTTGCTGAGGTACATGGCAAATTTACTGTGGGAATGGAGGATCCAGGAAACAGGAGGCTTGGTGCAGCTGCAGGAACGAGCAAAGTTTCAGGGCTACTCCTTCCTCAGGCCAACTGAGGCAAGCAATATCTGAACACGCAAGATGCTAGTAGGCATATTTATTGAGTCCCTCCTGAACTGAGAACTCCAGGTGATATATCATTTCAGTTTATTCTCAAACAATACTTAAGGGTTGAAATTATTTTCCACATTTTGTAGATGAACAGCCCAAAGTTCGGAAAATCCTAAATAACTTGCTTGAATTGACACAGCTAGCAAGACCCGGAATCAGGATTGGAACACAAGTCTGCTCCCAAAGCTACAGCAGCATAATGTCTCTCCACTGATGTTCATTCTTATGAGGGGCTGAAACACAATGGAGATCCCAGGAGAGACATAGCCACTGTCCTCTACAACTTCAGCAGCACATTCTATGGTATTTCCTTCAACACCCTCCCAGCTGGGCCTTTCCATTCCCCCTGCTCAGACTGTTTGCTCAGTAAGTCACCTATGGTTTATTTCTTTCTAAAATTGTGCCTTGTGTGGGAGGAGCTTCTGGAGAGGAACTCACCACTTGCTTCATTAGGCTTCAGCCAGAGCCATCACGTCTTTATTCTTGATGCACTTTACTGTGTTTCCTTTTGATCTTCCAAAACAGCTGCTTCAGCTTAGCTTTTTTCCTGGACATGATGAAATTCCACGCATGTTCTTAGCTCCATCCATCCCAGGTTTCAAGGTGCATTAAAGAATTCCTTCCCATCTAAGGAAATGATACTGGTCTGAGCAATACCAATGAGTTGGAGGTCCCAGGCTCACTCCAGGTAAGACGTTAGCATTTCAAACTGTTAATCCTATTGATTCTCAGTCCTTTTGATCTTTGCAGCACTTGTCAAGAAAGGTGAGTTTGTGTAGTTTGGAGGTGGACACTGCCAATTGGCTCTGGCTTTATTATGACCTGTTTATGTCATTTAATTAACAAGAAAAGCAGCAGCCAGTTGTTGAACCATTTAAGGACATCTTTGCAGCTTGTGCTTTTCTCAACACCCAGGCAATTATTCAAGTTTCAGAAAAGTGACTGAATCAGATCATCAGACTAGGATAAATTTTGTTTTGCATTTAAACCTGTGCCAGTTGTCTTTTTCAGAGTCCATAAGTGAATAGAATAACCAAGAAACACATAGCTCTTTTCAAGGACAAGAAAGGGGAAGAAAAGTAATATTTCCTGAGTGTTTAGGTTGTGCCAGGCACTTAACTCACTTAATCCTCTCAATAGCTTTAGGTCATAGATCTTATTATCCCCATTTTACAGATTAGAGAGTCTAGCCTCAGAGGTTAAGAATCATGCCCCAAGTTCAAACATCCTGAAAATGACAAGTTTTGGATAAGAACTCAAGTCTGATTTCAAAGTCATTGAGTTTCCATGCTATGTAAGTTGAAAAATTTCTTAATGCATCCTAAAAAGTAGAAAAAGTTGGTTGTTTTGCTTAGTTGTTTCTCTGTCTTTTAATGAGTTGAAAATGTGTTATTTAGAAGTACTGGGTTCTCACTCATCCAGATATCAAGACTCACTGAAAGCTTTGCTAAGTAAGTGGGAACTATAACTAGATCAGAGGAATGATCTGAGAATCTAAGTAATAGCCCAGTGAATATCGACGAGAAGCATAGAGGTTGTTTAATAAATGATGTTGGGAAAATTGACCTGCCATATAAAAGTAAATAAAATGTTAAATTCCTATCTAACATCATGCATAAAAACAAACTCCATCTAAGCCCAGCTGAGCAACTTAGTGACTTAGGTAAGGCCCAGGGTGAAAATAAGAAAAAAAAAGAAAAAAAAATGCTGAGAATGTGGCTCATTGTGAAGGCCCAAGTTTCAGTCGCCAATATTGCAAAACAAAACAAGACAAAAAACAAAGATAAAGCCTTCCAGATGGCTTAGGGATCTATAATGCTTAAAATAAAGCAGTAATTTTTTAAAAAATCTTTAAAACTATTAGAAAAAAATTGGAAAATATCGTTGTTATTTTGGGCAAAAAAACACAAAAAATAATCATGGAAAAGATTAATAAACTTGGGTACAACAAATTTAATTTTTTTGTAGTGTAAAAAGGCCGTATTACCAAGTTAAAAGATGAGAACCTAAGAAAAGATATTGGCAAGATATATAACAATCAAGATTGACCTTGAAAATATATTAAGAAACCAACATTACAAATTCCTGCAAACCAATACCCAAAAACAGACAACCTAGTAGATAAATGGGCAAAAGTTACAGAACAAGAAGTTCACAGGAAAAAAAAAAAAAACTTTTATCCCTAGAATAAACAAACAAATGAAAAGTTGTTCAGTCCTACAGGGAAATAACGAAAAACACAATCAGTAAAAGTTGAATAATGTACCTTTGTTAAGTGTGAGTGAGAATGTAGTTCAAGGAAAATATTCATATATTGCTGGTCAGTGCAAATCTGTATAATTATTATGGGAACACTTCATTAATATGAGGTTAAAATTGATAACATGCGTAAGTATTTAGGAATCCACTTCTGGACTTATGCACCACAGGAAAACCTCATGCAGGTGTACAGCTAGTTGCTGGGAAACACACACTCACTATTCTCTGCCCTCGGAAGGGTCCTGCGCTTGGTTTAATGCTCTGCTTTCATCATCTTAAGTTTTCTAATACCTGTAGTTTTGAACTACATTTTCAAGTAAAGTTCCCTAGGACAATGGGGTATGTCTTAAGTAGAGGATTCTGACCTTGTTGTCCCATTTTAATCTAGCACTCAGGGTGCCTCGTGAGCACAGAATTCCCTTGGGCCCAGGACATATGAGAGGGAGTTCAGCAGAACTCAGAGGGCATACAAGGAAAACACGTTCAGTTTCCATGGAGTAAATGGGGAGCTGCTCAAGAGGCCAGGCTTGGTTCAAATGCAAACGGAAGGCAGTGGCATACGAATATTCATGAACAACCAAGGAACCTTGTTGTATCCTTTTTTACTCACATTATTTATCCACATTAGCCAACCAGTTATGCTAAAAATGATGGCAGAGAAGAGAAGGGAAAGATCAAACAACCATAGCTCCGTTCCCTTTCAGTTCCTATTTAATCCTCAGTAAAAGGTAAGAGAGTGCTGGTAGGCTGTGCAGGAAGCAAGAAGAGAAATGAAAACAGTGAGTTAGTTTTGGTCTGTGTTTCCTCTGCCGTGGTAAGAATGATAAAGCATATGCGTACAACTGTAGGAGTTATGAAATGCAAGGCAGCAGATTTCAGTGATTCCACACGTGAATTAAATGTGCTTCTATTTGCATTTAAACAGATATAGCACAATATAAAGATGAAAGGTAAAATTTATGATAATAATTTACATTTTAGAATTTTTCTTAGAGCAACATTAGGAAAATTTAAAAAATAAAACACCATGGCAAGTCGAGAGAAAGAAAGACCTTGAAGAAAGGAAAAAAAAAAACCTTTATATTTTAGTGTCTTTAACATCATTTTTCCTCTATGTTCTGAAGAGAGAGCCTGCCACAAAGTTTTATTTTCCACTGGGTCTACAAAATCACATAGCCAGCCCTGCATAGTTGCACATAGAAACATGAACAAGAATGTCCATTGTAGCATAACTGTAAAAACTAAAAGGAAATAGTCTATTACCCAGGAATAGAGAAATGGGAGGACTATGGCATAGTCCATAGAATGGACTTTTGCACAGCAGTATTCAATCAGGAGACTTTAACATGAGTTTAAAAGTAAGCAACTATATAATTTTATAGAACATCCACAATGTTAATTATTTATAGATATACTTATGTTTAAGTGAATCATAAACACAATGATCAGTCACACACCAAACATACACTGATTTTTTATAGAGAGGAGGGAAGGAGGGAAGGACAGAGGGAGGGAGGGAGAAAGAGGGAAACAGAGAGAGAAAATGGCACCAAGAAGAGGAAAACTAAGGATTTTAAATTAATTTTATCTTTATTCCTTAAAGATTTTGCAACAAAATATGTATTAACTTTGACAAAATGTTTAGTCATTCAATCTTGGTTTGATATGTCTTCTCTACTTTTTTAATTTAAAAAATTCTCCTAACTTAAATAATATAGACCAGTGATCTTGCCTACTATTTTTCCATTCCAAAGATAATTTCCAAAAAGCAAAAGGAATATTTGAAAATGTAGAGTGGATCCTTGCTTACATATTTCTTTGAGCAAGATACTAAAACATGATTTTACGTGTTAATCAATCTGGAGAAGAGGTGGCAGAGAACCTTAGAGTAAATCACTTCAGCATTTGTGAATGGAGGCGACTCACCAACCATTTGCTAATCACTGGTTGGCACAGAAATTCACATCATGCATCTAATTTCCAGAGTAACGTTGCTTTTTTTAACTCTCTTGAGTTCACTTCTTTTTTAAAAATTGCACATGACTTTTGTGTCCTGGATTTGCTAATAAGTCAGACCTTCGGAATCTTTCATTACTTTCTGGAGGATGGTTTCATTCTTGGCCTTGAACCAGACAAGAACACAGTGGTGATTTACTGGTGTATGCAGCTCCTCAGTCCTGGCTGTCACAGAGAGCTGTAATAGCTCTTTAAACTCAGAAGGCTTGAGTTCCAATTCATTCACCGTAAGCACAATGTAAGATGGAAATTATTTTGGCTGCAGAGGCAGGATGTAGCCCATTCATGTATAAAACCACGGGAATAAAAGGAACAGAAAGTTAATCAAGGAAAGTGATGCCTGTTTCTGGTTTTGTTTTTAATTATTATCCTTTACAGATGCTGACATCATCCCTGGGAATTTGGCTGTCTTTCTTGGGGATAAGTGGAACTGGCAGTAGACTCTGGGAAGTGATCTTCTCGAGCTCAGTCCAAATCCAGGTGTCTTCTGGCCCCTATTCCTCATCTCTCTCCTACTTTCTTCAACTCTTCCATGAACAAACCATACACAAGTAAGTGACAGGAGGCCTTTATGATACTTTTAATTGAACTAGTCCTTTATTCACAGCATGCGCCCCTATCACTTTTCTACTAAAACCTCAAAATTTGACAAGGATTAAACATGAGCAGCAACTAAAGGACAATTCATCATTTAAGTATCTCTTATGTTGAACGTGGAAAGACAAAAAAAGACTCTACATAAAAGCTGGTTGGCATTTAGAATTATTTTAATAACTCACTGGATACTCTTTTTTCATCCAAATTGGTTACAAAGACAAAATTAATCTTTTCCAGGTAATTTATAATATCTATTCTGGCTTACACAGGAAATAATTCACAAAATAATTAAGGTCTGTCTCACTGACATTTGTGGACAGCTACAATCGACTTGAATTTTCTTCATACTAACTCTTCAGCCAATGGAGTGGTGATGGAAGCAGGATCATTAGTAAATAAAGTCGTGTCTCAAGGTGAAAAACAGGGACAAGGAGGGGTGCTTGCTGAGTCAAGGCCACTTTTCCAGGTCCTGCTGCCTCCTGTACTGTTGTGTTGACTCTGAAGGCTATGTGATTAAGAACCTGGAATTTTATCAGCTTATATTAAACTGTATTTGCAGAAAATCAATATACAATTAACTATCATCTATGTGGACTCTTGTAGAGAAGACCTGACTTCCTCCACAACAGTAAACCTTCTGAAGAACCTATAGCCCTATTCATAATACATTAATATTTATTTTGGAAATACGTGGTCTGATTTATATTTCTATCACTTTGAAAATTAGGTTGAAGTCTGTGAAGACATAAAAGGAAGGAAGGTAAGAAGTTGGTTCAAAGATGCTGAGAGAAAACTCACTCCTGAGGAAATCAAAATTTTACCCTACATAATCCATAGTTGATAACCTGTAAAGTGGATATTACTTTGTAGAAAGGGAGAAGTTGATTTTCCTGCTCTTATTTATAGCATCTTTCATTCCACTAATTCAGACCAGTGCCAGATGAGGGGAGGGGGCATCTATGACCTTTTTGTTTCCATTTTGCAGGCTGCACTCAAGAACACAGGAGAGTGCTTAGTGTGACAGACCACGTGACTGATCACTTAGAAGCCAGGTACACTGCCTCGGATGTCCTGATGCCAACCCCAGCTTGGCAACAAAGCAATAGTGCAGCACCAGGGTGGACGGATGCCAACTTTTGGCTTCACTCCAGAGGGACAGCTACACTCTGAATGTACTTGCTGTCTCCCGAACACACTGGGCACCAAACTCTGAGAGAAGCCCCACTGCTAACACTGGTATTGCCCAAGGCTGGCAGCACAGAGATTGCGCTCCTGATTTCACTGCAGATCATTATTTTCACTGCATCTCATGAAACCAGCATTTTCCAAATGTTACTTGATGGTGTTCATACTCATGTTTTAAAGCTGCTTAATGTTTCTGCCAGTAGCTAGGTGCTCTTGAGTGTATTTAGTCATAATTGTGCTATTTGACATTGATTTTTTCTGCTCTTCAGAATTACCGATAGTACTACAATGACTATTTTTGCACATAACTTCTATTTTTGTATTTGACTTTTTTTCAGGAGAGAAGGTCCCAAATGACTTTATTTGAAGGAATAGTACAAACAAAAGGACTTAAGTGGATGTTTTGATTTATGGCTTTTTTTTTTCTTCTTCAGTTGAATTATTTTCCGGAGTAATTCTCATTAGTGTCCTTCTTTGCTCAAAGTGCAAAAAAATTTTAGAATCTTTCACATTTTGTTTTTCTGGAAAGATTATTTCAATTTATAATGTCAAGAGTGAGTGCTGTTATTTTAAATTTTTCCAGTGCCAGCACTGGAATTCAGGGCCTACACTTTAGCATTACTCAAACTAACCATGCCCTATCAAAGGATAATAGCTTCTGGTTTTCCAGGAACTCATCCCACTTCATCAAAAGCATTTCAAATTCCTCCTTCCTAAAATAAAAGCAAGGTCCTTCTTGTGGAAAATAGAATTCATGTGATCTGATTTGGGGTTTCTGTCTTCCTGTCGACAAATCCCTTATGTTCTGTGAGGTAGGAAGACTAGGGGAGAGGGGAAGAGGAACCCCATAACACTAAGAACTATCTTGGCCTTTTAAGATTTGGCCTTTAAGATTTCCTAATGCAATACAAAGCATCAGTACACACTAACATAGAGCCTCTTGCACTTTCTGAGTGTTGAAACACTGCATCCAGATCATATAAGCCAGGGATACAATCAGGCTAAAAAATTACCGAGTCTAGTAATATTGTGACTGATGCTAACACCTGTTAGTACACCACAACATTAAAAAAAAACTTAAGGAAGAAAAAGATATCTAACCCAACAAATATAAATGTATATTTTGAATTTATGCTTTTTTTTCTTGAAAAATTATTAGCCTCCAATGATCATCTTTTGAACCAGGGTGGATACCCCAAGTCATGTGTGGGTTTGCCCTGAAATTTTTTCATCAAAGAAATTCCTGTTCTGAATTTTCTTTCTGGGTAAATGATAAGAAGATAAACCATAGGGAAACATAATTAAAAAATCAAAAGGGCTCATGGATATTACTCATATCTTTCTCAAGAAGCAACCAGCACCTGGATGTCCAAAATTATAGCATTTCTGCAAACACTATCCTTGAATTGACAACTGATCCAGACTTCTACTGCTCAAGATTTCTACATTCCCAGTGCAACCTTCTTCAGTCCTGCCTTGAGGTCCTTTTGCTTTTCACCCCATTCATATTCCTTTAGTTCAAACTCTGTTGCCCCCTTCCCAATTAAGACTCAAGTTGGATTAATCTGGGGCAGTACTGCCATCTTGTGGGCATTTAGAAAGCTGTGACTTCATCCCAAAACTAAGTTGCATTTTCCCAACCATAGGCACAAATGAAATTTTGTCTTTTTTTATGATCTTTTATTTGTAGGCTGTAAAGTCCCCAGGTGATTGAAAATGTTGTTGGTTTTTAGTAGACAATTTGCAGTGCCTGTTGGTCACATCTCTAAGCTCTTTAATGAAAAACTTCATTGAGTGGGAGTTGAAAAACTAAATTCATAAATTGTATTGTTAATTAACAGACTTAATAGAAAAACTTTGCCAGTGGGACAATAATCTGGCAATGCCATATCATGTGTGTGAGTTGGCATGCTCTACAACTACATTTTCCCTTGTAAAAACGATTCTACTGGACACAGTCAACAGACATAATGGGCTCTGTGGTTTAATTTTTTAAATACTATAAAGATTTCTACTACAGAAACTTATTAATGCCCTTTTCAGTGCTGTAGAAATAGAAGCTTCCTGCGGAAAGGTGGATTCTGAGATTGGGATGGAAGATACTGAGTCTTAGTGATCCTCAGCCCTCAGGGTTTTGTTTCGCTTTTGTTTTTTGAGGAAATTTGGGGAAATGTTGGAATCAGCACAAAAATTATGGAGCTAATAAATATGTTAATAATAAATATCTTCTGGTGATAAAACTATTGTTTTGCAATCAGCTTATTAACTTTCTCTTTGAGGACCTTCCTTGTACAACTCAGCTAAAGACTTAATTCTATTCTTATTCTTGAGAAAAAGAAACTTATACACCTCTAGATTATTCCAAAGAGAGCTATTTGTTCAACTAAGACATGCTGTCCTTGCCATCTGTTACTATCAGAAAATAATCTCTGATTTTGTGTCCCGAAGTATGGATTCTTCACTATTAAGGTTCTATTTTTAAATACTAATAAACTCTTCTGAGCACAAGCTTGTGAAAGTGTCCAAACATCCCACAAAATATGTATGATTGCTGCATAATTAGGTATCTAAACAGGAATATTGTGCTGATACTTTAATTTTGCTTCACTGCAATAACATACATTCAACAATGGGGAAGAACAGAACAAGGTGCTAAGTTAGAGAAGAAAGTAGCTAATGGTACCACACGGGGAAGCTCCTCAACCCAGAACCTGGCAGAAAACAGAATGGAGGCCCAAACAGTAACTATGGGGCGAAATAAACAGCTTATAAAACTGAAGGCTAGAGTGTAAATGTGATCTACTAATAGCAGAGTAACTACTACTTATTAACCACATTTAGTCATTTGTGTGTTATGTCTCTAATTTTAAAGGCACCCCTGCCAGATTGGCAGCATCACCTTCACTTTCCAAGGAAGAAAACACTTCAGACAGGCTAAGTGACCACAGGAAGCACGTAGGCAGGATTAAAGTCTCTGTGGATTGCCTTGCTAGGCTTAATAGAAGAACTGTGTCAGCGATTGAGGAGGAACCCCCCGCCCCCAAACAATGAGGAGTAGCAAAGGCGAATGAATGGGTCTTGGTTTCACACAAACCAAACCTACATTTGTTGCCTCTCATTTTTATTTTTTCCTTCTGTTGTTTTTTTTTCTTTCTTTCTTAAAATAAGTCATTACTCTTCTATTTAAAACAAATATAGAACTTCTTGTGTTTGCACTCTCCACTACCTACCAGTCTAAATCTCTTTTTTATTTCCAACTAAACTTATCACATAAATTTCTTAATTACTCTCATTTTTCTGTGTGTGCTGAGAATTGAACCCAGCCTCATGCATGCTAAGCACACACTCTACCACTAGCTACACCCCTCGCCCTCCATTTTCAGTTTTGTTTCACTCTTGTGACCAAAACATCTCTGTACTTCCCACCACTGTAATGAACCTGCTCCTCTCATGACATCTGAGGGCTCCTTGCCAGTTCTGATTTTCTGAATTTCTCTGCAGCATCTAATAGTTAACCATATCCAGCATCACCTCCTGCCAGTAAAAACACTGATACATATGGATCAGTGACTTTGAGCTCAGCTCTCGATTAAGCACTTTACATGCATTGTCTCGTTTAATCTTTAAACATCCCTGCTTGAGGAAGCAAAGTAATTTGCCAATATACAAGTATGCACAAGGCAAAGGCAGTTGCTAACCAAAGATACAATAGCATCTTTAAATCATTTACCTAGTCCTTCCTACTTTCTGGGAAGGAGCTAAGTTTTTATGGGTATTATCTGGTAGTATTGTGTCACAATTTCTCCTCCCAAACCTAGTCCTGGGCCTATCACAATGTCAAGTTTGTAGTCCTCTGCTTAAAATAAGATGTTTCTCCTCTCGATTGTTTAAAATTCTGAACTCAATATATTTTTTTGAAGTTTGTACTTGTATCATATAGTTGTTGATACACAAGTCATGATGACAGGCTGCGACATAGGAAATTGAGTGAGACAGGCTATTGTTTACTTACATCTAGTCAAAGAGTGGGAAAAAGTGAGACTTTTCAGTAAATAACAGCAATAAGATTTCGGGGGTGATAACTATAAGATCCTGAGCCCAACTTATCAATCTGTGAACAAAAAAGTATTGAAAGAATTAATAGAGGAATATTTGTATAATGGTTCAGGACAGTGCACGGTATACAGTAAATGCTCAAAAAATGGTATCATTAGTCATTGGGACTACAAAATGAAAACTTTCACCTCTTCTGTTTAAGTCAAGAGCAAGTCAAATTAGAGGTAAGCAACTATCATGAGTTGTCCTCCATAAACTGCAGGATTAGCCAAAGTTTTGTAGTTCTTAATCTCCCATGGGCAAACACTAGCATGAAATTAAGGCACTAAGAGAATTCACTTAAAGAGTCCTATCTGAGTGTAAAAGAGGAAAAAGTTAGACAAATTGTGATTGATGCCAGTCAAGGGTTAGTAAAAATAATTGTTCATAATTTAATTTCTATTTCTTTAAATCTTTCATTTGGTGAATTTTAAGTTAAATATTAGTAATGAAAATCATGTATTTTTGTTCTAATAAAATTAAGGGAGTTGACTGAATCATTAAGCAATACACTTTTCTAATCAACAGAGTCTATTATTATGCTACACATTGATCACACATTGAGAGAAACTATGTTATTCTTTGAGAACTATTGAATGGCAGTGAGAATATCTACTAGAATCATCTCACAGTTCAAAGTCACTGTCTTGTGGTACCAACATTTATTAACCCTCCAAAGCCTTTGAGAAATATCACTAAGAGTTCATGAGATTGATATGAGCCTGAATTTTATTCTTCACATTTCATTCCAAATATTTACTGAGCACCTATTACATGCTGGGCACTAGTGATGGCTCTGTTGAACAAAACATATGGAGTCCCTCATCTCATGGATAATTATGCCTATTATTCAAAATAGCACACAAATAAATATAAAATAGCTGTGCTATGTGCTGTGAAGAGAAGTAGTACTTTGAGAGGCAGTGAGTGTTAAGAAAACAGACTCTTTTTCTTCTTTCACTGACACCACTCTGAATGCTTCACTTTTTACGCCACACAGGTGGGATTTTTCTCACACCAAGAAATTCTCCAAAACCAGCTAAGTGCCCTACAATTCAACCCAGTACTGACAAGAGTGCATATAGAGAACACTTTTTTGTCCTCGGTGCGGTTCAGGAAGGTTTATAATTATAACTCCATGGAGAAGTTATTGGAATGCTAATTAGTTAATTTTAATCTACCACTTTAGTGCAACCTGTGGCAAGAAGAAAGACACTGAGACATATATACAGTTGTGTGGAGCCAAGGGGTCCTAAGTCCCACGAAGATGGTGGTTCACCAGAACAAAGGCCTCCACCCAGAGCCCTTTTTAGGTTTTATTGATCCTCTATGAGGGGAGTGGCTTGGGGATGTGTGGCAGTGAGAGTGGCAGGAAATATGTGACTGTTGTGACTATCATGAGTTGGGCTAGGTAGGAGGTCTAAGATTCTCTCTGCGATATGCAGAGGGCAAGAAATACAGACAAAGCAATCTGCATAACAACTGAGATAACAGCTAATAATTTGGGGTCGGTGCTTTAGTTTTGATGTACAATCTTTTTGCCCTGGGAAGTCATAGCCTCTTTTTTGAGGCTCAGTCCCAGCCTACAGCATGGAGTATGGCTCTCCATCCCACCCGGCTCAACCACGTATTTGGGGAGTCACTGGATTGGGTAACACTGACCTGTCACTTTGCCTTAGAGATTATACATCAGTTCCTCAGCCAGCCCAATTTGCATTGCTTAAAGCCAATTGAAGGGATAAAGAAATAGCCTAGCCAGCTCTGTACATAAAAATACATGGAGACAGGGCCAAGTTTACCCAAAATGGAGGTAGTTGTTTCTCTTTTTAAGGAGAGTCATCTCCATGGTTCCCCACAAGTGCATATTTAGCTCCGATCTCACAGATTAGGAGTATAGTCCCACAAGACTTAGCCCACATCCACTCATTTCAGACACTACTTACAAGTCCCAGGTTGTGACTTACATAAACTTCTGACCAACTGACTATGTAGTGAGAATTCTCACAATCCCCTCCTGGGTTCAGCCTTTTTCTAGAGTATCACAGAGCACAAGGGAACACTTAACTTTGGTTTATTATAAAGATAAGGATACTACAAAAGGTATGAATGAGCAGTCAGATTAAAAAGCACAGAAAGCAAGGTTCAGGAGGGTCCTGAGCACAGGTATTTGTCCTCATGGAATTGCAGTACTCCCCTCTCCTGGCCCATAAATATGTTCTTGTTCACTAAGCCTGTGTATGAACCTATAATTTGGGGAGTTTATGGTGGCTTTATCATACAGATATGACCAATTAACTTCATTTCCAATTCCTCTCCCTTTTGCAGAGGATGGAGATTAGAGCCAAAGGTTCCAGTCTTCTAACCATGGCGTGGTTTTTTGGGTAACCAGCCCTCATCCATGAGCCCACTAAGAGTCACCCTCACTAGAACAAATGAAACTCCTATCATTCAGAAAATACAAGGTATTTAGGGATTTTGAGTGAGATATTTGTATCTTTCATTGGCACCTCTTTCAAAACTACATCACATTGTTATTGGCTATGAAATAATCATAAATACAATAGTCTTTCATACCCATGAATTCCACATCTATGAATTCAACCCAATGCAGATCAAAATATTCAGAAAAAAATTTGTCTGTACTGAGCATGTAAAGGCTTTTCTTATTCCCTAAACAGTACAGTAAAACAACTACTTACACATTTATATTGTGTAATAAAGGAAATTATAAATGTCTTAGAGAAACTCTCTGTCAAGAACTGGAGTTAAAGACAAGACAGCAGAGCAAAATATTCTCTTAGAATATCCCTATTTTCAAGGATTTTAAGAACTATATGTCAGTAACAAGAGGCAAAGATCAGTATATACACACTCATATGCCAGTATTCATGAGGAAATGGTTTGAGAGCTCTTGGTAATACTAAAATCTATGCATGCTAGAGTCCTTTTTACATAAGCCATATAATATTCATATGTAATGTATATACAACCTCCTGTAGTTTTAAATCATGTCCAGGTTACTTATAATACCTAGCACAATATAAATTTGTAAGTAGTTGTTTTGCTGTACTCTTTAGGGAATAAGAAAAGCCTGTTACATACTCAGCACAAACAAAAATTTTTCTGAATATTTTGATCTGTGGTTGATTGAATTCATAGATGTGTAATCCGTGGGTATGAAGGGCCACTGTAGCATTCCAACAGACAAAGGGAGACCCTGCTCACCAGTAACCAGCTCAGAGGGAAGGCAGAGGCAGGCCCTGCTCTGCACATATTCCAGCAGACAAAGGGAGACCCTGCTTGCCAGTAACCAGCTCAGAGGGAAGGTAGAGGCAGGCCCTGCTCTGTGTGCATTCCAGCAAAGATTGGCCCTGCTCACCAGTAACCAGCTCAGAGGGAAGGGAGAGGCAGACCCTGAAACACATGCATTCCAGAAGCCCTCAGGATGCTTCTGCCCCAGGTAACCAGCAAGGGCTGGGAAAAACAGAAGCGGGCCCTGCACCAGAGCACCCAGTGGCCACCATTGGATACCTGTAGCCAGCACTGGCCAAGAAAACCAAACAGTCATGCTTCAGACAAATTGTAGCCAACATGGGAGGTGCCCA
>RJWT010012026.1:0-22787 GCA_004365215.1 Cuniculus paca
TACATCTGTATCATGATTTTAAAAGTATGGCTATTTTCACTAAATTGGTTCATCCTGACCATTTTCTGATACCCTCTTCAAATGCCTTTTTTAGAGTACTGTAGTTTTCAATGTAAAGGTTTTTTACTTCCTTTGTCAGATTGATCTCTCAGCATTTCATTCTTTGGTATGCTATTGTGAAAGATGTAGTTTCCTTAATTTTTCTCTCAGCGAGTTTGTTATTTATGTCAAGGAATGCTATTGACTTTTGAGTGTCTACTTTGTATCCAGCTATGCTACTTAATTTGGTTATTCAATCTAGAAGTCTTTTGGTGGAGTTTTTGGGACTTCTATGTAGAGTATCATATTATCTGTGAATAATGATAGTTTAACTTCTTCCTTTCCTATACTTATTCTTTTTCATTATTTCTTTTGTCTAATTGCTCTGGCTAATGTTTCCAGAACTATGTTGAATAAGAGTGGTGGTAGTGGACATCTTTGTCTTGTTCCTGATTTTAGAGGGACAGTTTTCATTTTTTGACCACTTATTATGATGTTGACTGTTGGTTTGTCATAGATAGCTTTTATCAGATTGAGACGAAGACCATCTATTTCAATTTTCTGTAGGATTTCACTTTTATCATGAATGAGTGTTGGGCTAGGTCAAATGTCTTTTCTGCATCTATTGAGATGATCACATAGTTTTTGTCCTTGGCTCTGTTAATACTGTATATTACATTTATTGATTTGCATATGTTAAATCATCTCTGCATTGCTAGGATGAATCCTACTTGGTCAGAATGTATAATCTTAATGATTTGTTATATTCTGTTTACCAGTATTTTATTGAAGGTTTTTGCATCTATAACCATTAAGGAAATTGGTCTGTAGTTCCCTGTTTTGATTGGGTTCTTCTCTGGTTTTGGTATCAGGGTAATGCTGGCTTACAGGAATGAGTTTTGGAACATTGGTTCCCTTTAATTTCATTAAAGAGTTTGAGAAGTAGTGGCATTAGATCTTCCCTAAATTTCTTGTGGCACTCAATGAATCCATTGGGACCTGAGCTTTTCTTTGTTGGTAGATTTAATTATATTTTTAATGTCTTTGATTGATACTGAGTTATTTAGAATTTTTATATCTTCTTGATTCAGCTTTGGTAACTTATATGTATGTAGGAATTGCTCCATTTCTTCTGTGTTTTCTGTTTTATTAATATACAGGTTCTGAGATCAGTCAGCCCCTTTCCAAGACAGTGACTGGCCAATTGCCTTCAGCTAAAACTATGCATTTGAGTTATTACAGTTCCTAATTTTTAATCTTCCTTTTCTGTTTGCCACTGTAAATTCTTATATTTCAATTCAAGGGGATTAAGAAACATCTAGTGGATTTTTAAAACACACTTTGGGTGGGCCTATGGGGTGTTTTCAGAATTCATTGGCATATAGTCAGTAAATTAAGGAGAGAAGACCCACCCTAAATGTGGGTGGTACCATCCAATAGGCTTGCAGTTTAGCTTCATTACTGAGGCAAAATATCCATTGTTGAGGCAAAGTGTCCAAAGTTAAAGGAGGAAAGGTTTATTTTACTCATGATTTGTAGAGTTTTCAGTTCATAGTTGGCTAACTGCAAGGCAGGGGGCCTCAAGGAGGAGAAGTTGTTCTCCAGCAAATAGATGACCATTGTGCACACTCTCCCCTTAGATCCTATAAGCCTACTAAATCAATTTCCTTGTATTATATTTCAATCTTGTTACTCTACAGAACCCTGACCAATACACTGTTCATGTTCTTGCCTTTCTTTTTGCAGATGGCTACCTTGAGAGACAAGGTCTACTAGAGAGACACCTTTTGCAGAAAAATACAAAAGAGAAAATATAATTAAAATGTTGAAAATATTTGTCCCTGTGGTTTATGGAGAGAAAATGCTGAAATTTATATATTGTGGATATTTTTTAAGTTCCCAGAATGTATGCATAACTAGAGTCAGAGGAAAAACAGTGTTGTCCATGTAATCACAAATTTTTATGTAGTTAGTGAAAGAGTGATTTTTATTCTGTAGCACACACCTAAACCATCTCACTGCAGTTCACATGCTTAAATCTAGAACAAAGGAAATCAGATGCCTTTTCCAATTAATTTGTCTTACAAAAGCAAAAATCTCTGAAAGTGGCAGAAAGTGATTTATCAATCAGTTTATATAGAGCAGACATAAAGTCCTAGAGACAGAAGATCTGGGGTTGAAACCTAAGTTGATTCTTACTAGATATGTGTCCTTACTCAAGTTATTCAATGTTTCCACATCAGTTTTGTTATTTGATGCTGGGAATAATTTAAGATGATTAAATGAGCTTGGTTAATGTATATAAAGGACTTAGGATATGGCTTGGCACACAGTCAGCTATTTATATTCATGTGTGTATATCTATGTTTATCAGTGACTTGTCCTATTTCTGTTACATGAGATATTTAAAAATGTATTACTACTTGTGAAAATGTGCTAAAATAGGCTAAAGAGATTTTTTAAATGATAATATTAAAGACTGTGAGATGTGCCTTAAGTTTTTTGATGGATGTTCATTTATTTAGCAGAATAGGTTATAGCAGTTTTGGTTTAGTGCTTTTTTTTTTAACACGTATTTATTCATTTACTTATATTTTTGATAGTGCTGGAGATAGAACCTTGGACCCTCCCAGCTCTTTTTATATTTTATTTTGGAACAAAGTCTGGCTAAATTGTGCAGGATGGCCTCTAACTTGGAGTTATCCTTCCTCTGCCTCCCAAGTAGCTAGGTGTGCAACACTGCATCTATTTTATCTTTTCTTATTTCAATTATTTAGGATATCCTGCTCAACTACAGCACTATATGCTAGGGAATGACATTATTTAAACAGTGGAGCACAGTTATGTAAAACAGGCTTTGTACCTTGCAGCCTAAATGTGTGTTCTACTTCAGATATTATTTAGTTAATTTTGGGAAAATTGGTTTCCCAAACTGAGGGCTGCATTTCTCATCTATAAAGCAGAAATAGTGACAGAATTTGCTTCCTTGAGTATTTTCAAGGATTAATTGGTAAAGTAAATGTAGAACTCCAAGAAAGCACCTGTTCACGTAAACTACTGCAATAGTTCTGCTAATAAAAATTGTAGTTTTATCAAAGACAACCAGTCAAATTTTTTTTAAAATGCTATCCAAACTCGGAAGTTGGAGAAATATATAAAAATAAATGAAAATAGTTAGAATCACATATACAAATTCAGTAAAAGGGCTTCCATACAGTTACTAGGTTCGTTCCGATAATGTACTCTATATGTGACAAATTTTACCTGAATGTGAAAGAAATGCCTTTAGAAACCAGATCAGGTTTTCATATCTAGCTTCCTAAAGCAAGATCCTAGCCCAGCTGGCATTCTGGGACTCCTTCCATCTTTGGTTTGACTAGATGATTCAGTGAAGAACATACTGTTCTTGCATCAGAAGCAGAAGTGTTAATTCCTTTATGCCAAATACTTTCGCAGGAGCTCAGGCTGAGATCCCTGGATGATTGCTTATTGCAAAGTCACTGAAGCAGCTGGTGGAAAAGTCCATGTTGATCCTTTTGAGACCTAGGCCTTTGGAAAACATTTTGCATTTTTTCTACATTGCAGAAGAGCACGCTCACATGATTGCAAAGTACAAGGGAATCTCCATTCATTTCCACTGGCATGAAGAAACTTCACGGACAACTCCCTAACACTTTAGTCTAAGATTCACTATATCTTTTTTTTTTAGCCAAGGGACACTATTTTGACTGAAGGGAGCATGCTTAATAATTAGGTTGAGAAAAAAATATGTAAATCAGGATCATATCGAGTAAATTGATTTGTGTAGTCACTTCATAGACTCTACACTCACCAATTCTGCTATTGTTTTCTAGTTCAGTTCCAAAGGTGAACATATCCTGTTTCTCTGTCCCAGCACAACTCGTTTTTAATTTCCTGCTACAGCTTCCCTTTCGGTATTGTAAGAGAGTACTAACAGTTCTTTTGGATGCTCATTGACTAGGCTGAAGAGTTGCCTCTTTACAAAAATTATGCTATGGACATCTTCCAGTAGCCATTTTTATCTTTTATTTACTTCACAAATCTATATTGAGTTTTTCATGAAGTAAGAGCTGCTCTATGTGCAGGGAAACAACAATGCAAATGATGTTATCGTGTCTGCGGCATGGATCATACGTTCTTCTGGATGAACACAATGCACACTGAATAAGACATATTTTATGCAATAAAAATCACATGTAGAAAGTAAAAAGAACTGTTGATGTGGTAAAGGAGATCATTTAAAATAGATTAGTCTCTGAAGATCTAAGATATAAGAGGCCAGGTATAGGGCTGCAAACAACTGGGGGAAGAATGTAGCAGTAAGGGAAAACATTAAATTCAAAAGCACTGTAGTAGTAGTAATCTTAAGATCCTACAAAAACGGATAGCATGCCAATGTGGAGAAATGAGTTGACGAGTATGGAGGGAACAGAGGATATAAGCCATGACATGGAATCTGAAGATTTTAAATACAAGAGAAAGTTGTTCAGCAATTTTAGTACATGAGTGGCATAGTTGGCTTTATATTCTCTGAATGGTCACTCTGGTAGTCAAGGGGACACTACCTTCTGAGAGCTAACAGATTAAGGGGAGCAGGTTAGGCACTCTTGCAGTAACCTTAGCAAGAGAAAACAGAAGTCTGAACTAGATGATAACAAAAGATCAAATCCAAGAAATACATTGGAAGAAATGCTTACGTGAATTGTTGTTGATTAGATGTAAGTGGTGAAGAAAGGATGAAAAGATGATTTAATATTTTTGGCTTGGGTGAATGGACTTGCAGGTAATGAAGATAAAGAAAGCAGTGTGGGTGTTTGTGTGAGTGTGTGTATATGTGTGCATGTGAGTGTACATGTGTGTGATGGTGATATCCAGGCCCATTTCGATAAGCTTCCACTTCCATGTCTGTAAACTAAGAAGGGTAGCACCTATCCTAATCTCTAGGACAAAACTTAGCAAGTAAAAAGCAAATATACAATGACACATAGTATCTTTTACCTCTTAGGTATGTTTGCCTTCTTCTTAATTTAACGATTTCTTTTTCTACATTACTTCACTTGTACCAGTCTTTGTGATTGAAACAATTGGCTGATTGTTAACTAAATGTAAATCTAAATAATCACTATGTCTCTCTGGGTATCTCTGTGTCTCCCTCTGTCTTTTTCTCCCCCACCCCACAAGCACACACACCCATGTTTTAACTGTTTTACCGGTTTCATTAACAAGTACTGAGAATTATTTCCTCAAGTCATCTTAGATTTACCATTTCGAGAGTCTACAAACAAATATGTGAACTGAAGATACCCCCAGTTGTTTAATTCAATAATGCAAACTGAATCTCAGGTCTGATCAATTTTTCCAGATTTACCTTACTGCAGTTGGTAATATACTCTCCAATTATTTTCACAATGTTTCTTCAGTATTTTCTTGGGATTGCAGATGTGGACCAACCTCTCTGCATCAACTCAACTCAACTCATAGTCACATCTTGTTCTTTTCCTTTCTTGTGGGCTAGAATACAGTTCTAGTGCTATATCTTGGTTGGAAGACGCATCATAAATACAAATTCTAGAACTTCACACTAAGCATCATGGGACAGAAAGAAGGAGCTGAGACATTATTGGTGTTTTCAGTTCTTGATTCATAGCTCCTAGGGATGAGACTGTTTCTACCTGGTGCATGTGCTTTACAGATCGGTTGCCAACTAACGATCCATTTCTGCTCTTTTCATAAATCAGTTCATTTCTTCTACCTGGAAACTTTATTGTGGCTAAGTAGAGGTCTTAATTTTCTGAAAATTGTATGTATGTTTCTGGCATGAGCCGTAGCACACGTCATTGTGGTTTGTCTGTGCATCTTCATGACCTGATAGAGAAATCAGAGAAGTACCTGCTGTGTTTTAGTCTTCTTCATGTCAACCGAGTTCTAAGCCTAATGCCTTGCATGTAGAAAGGATTCAGTATTTGAGTGTCACTTGATTCCTTTCTGGTGAGCATGTTTAGTCCTTTCCATGAAAGAGTTCTTAGTTGCTTAAAAATTTGGCTTAAAATTAATTGTGTCTGAAAATCTTTTCCATGATTAATCTCCCTTGATTTTGATTATGCTTCAAAGTTTGCTTTAACAAATTATGTCTAGGAAACTCTGGTTAATAAAAGTGTTCATCTCAGTCTTATTGGTGTATGTCCTGGTTCTCCAATATTATGCTAAGATGCTATTTGAGCAGGAATCCTGAAAACTCCAAGTATTAGGCTATTCTTGTTTAGTATCTAGGCAAGTGTTCTATTATAAAGCAGCAGCCTAGTAAGTATTGTTGATTTAATATAGCTTGGGAAGTCACTAGGGCCAATTTTCTCCCTGATACTATAATTTTCTCCCCCAAAGGAATAGCTTCCTGTAAGAAGGGTCAATTAGATAACAGTATTTTTATTTTTCAAAATGGTTCAACAAAAATGACAATCTGTGATTTGTGAATAAAGACTGAGATTCATTCTAAATATCATTCCTGTAATAGTATTATGGCTTATAATGAGATAAATATATGTGTGCATACCTTATGTAAATATTTATTATTGTCTTCTTATCGTAGTTATTTAATTCCCCATAATACATCACTGACACCGATGATACCTCTATTAATTGGAATGTATAGTCTATGTGTGAATACTCAAAAATAGGAAATTGAGTGAAAGATCATTGGCAATTGGGAAGCGGACTAAGAGATGGAAGTTGTGTGGAAACCAGAAGGGAAAGGGATAAAGAAATAAGATGCATCATGTATATGTGCCAACTACCCACAGTGAATTTATTCATGATGTAATGGAAACATACACTAATAAAATAAAATTTAAAACATTGAATAAATTTACGGTGTGTGATAGTAATAAAGGAATTTCAAAAAAGCAGTAGAATAATGAGAACAAACTGGAAAACCACAAATGATTCATTTTATTCAATGAGTGCCCAAGACACTATGATCTATAATATTCTTTATTCACAGACAATTGATCATTAACTTATTCTAACTTTCTGAAGTTACTTGAACCAAGGGCAGCTCCAGAGTTCAGTACATTATAGTAGGTATCTAATTCATTGGTTTGAATGTTTTTGAGTGAAAAGGCGTATACAATGCAGAATAAAGGAAAATGAAGGAACAAAGAAAGTATCATTTCCACTTAATGAAAACCTAAAGGTTAAATATGTAAGAACTAAAGACTTGAATTCATTTCCCAGAACAGTGCTTTAATACAAAATAAACTTGAGACCACCACTTAACTGCAAAGAGAAGTCAACAAAGATGTTAGTCATTAATCATCCTAAATAAACAGCACTTTTTAAGTGTCTGACTGACACTGTTAGTGTAATTTTTTTCCTCTTGGAAATGTGCCTTAGATTTGTATCATGCACCTACATAACTGAAGTCAGTGCTGACTGGTCCAGAATTTAGCACCTGAGAGGAGAAATTGATAGAAAAGTCTCTAAACCTAAAAACAGCACAGAGTAGTCATGGGAAGATTTTGTCTTCTATTTTATGAAAAATTTTGTGATAGTCTTACCACTTCGAAATATTTGACTCTTTTTAACTGACTAAGGCTATAAGGAGATAGCTTTGAAGTTTGTTTTAAGAAATTGTTTGACCTAGTCTCCTTCTTGTTTTAAATTTCCATAGTAAGTATAAGAACATGCTGTTTACATATTGAAATAAAATAGAATGGGGCTGGGGACTTAGCTCGGCAGCATAAGCTCCTGCCTTGCAAGCGCGGGGTCATGATTTTGATCCCTGGTAGCAATAAATAAATAAATAAATAAATAAATAAATAAAATGAAAACATTAACATAAACAAACAAATCATATGTATGTATATATATATATTTTTGAGACAAGGTCTATATATTCAGGCTGGGCTTGAATTCACTGTGCAGTACAGGCTGGCCTCAAACTTGCCTCCATTGTCCTTCCTGAGCTTCCTGAGTGCTGGGATTAAAGGTGTACACCACTATTCTTGAAAAAACATTATATTTTTAAACCAAATTTATAATTAATGACATGGGTTGACCAAAGTTCCATAAATCTATGGCAATCATGACTATGTAGCATTCTTCTTACATTTATGATCAAGTTTAATAATACATCTTCTATTCTACACTTAACAGAGTCAACCCAAAGAAACAATGCCTGGAATTTTATCTTTTTCTCCCTAAAATATCTAACCTTTTTATTTTTAAAAGTAACGCAACATCCAAAGATAGCATGCCAGGCATTACTTATTGTTTTTTTTTATTCCTATGTGTTTTATTTCTAATTAGAAGGCAAAGTAAATATAATCTTCAATGATTTGTAATTGCAACATGCTATTCACCTGAAAAGCTTTCAACACGTTTCCCATTAGGGATAAAAATTGGTATGGTCTGTTAAGATAACATACATTTATATTTTGAATGCCTTAGGTAATTCAATTTAATCAGTAGTCACCAAATACTCAATATATGTGGAATTTTAATTAAAAGTTATGCAAAATACTTCTCCTGTTCTCAAGATCCTACAATCTTGCCAATAAAGCGTAGATGGCTGCATAAGTGTTCATCAGTCCTGAATATCATAAACTTTGGCTGACATATTAATATAAAGAGTATTGTCTTCAAATTTTGGCTTAATATTTATAACTTGTCCATTCTAGTTAAATACATTTAATTTCAATGGAATAATCCTCAGCTTTTTTTATGTGATAAACATAATATTTGTTTTTAGCAGTCTTAAATGTTAATAAAGATTTATGGGTTCTGGTACATAGTGCACTACATTTAAGGCTAGAGTTCAATATCAAACAACATGTTTTGAACTAATTGGAAAAAGATGCTATTTGTTTATAAATTATCTATATTATTATGCCTGACAGCCATTATTATATGCCTTAGTTATTATGAGTCAAATACTATATGCAATAAAAATGCGCATCTTTATTATTCACACTTGAAGGGTAAAACACTAACATTTGGCAGATGCTATTTTTATTGAATAAAGGTAGTAGAGAAAGTCTCACTAAAATGTTGACAAGTGTTTTAAGTTTTTTTAAAAAAAACAGAAATGGTTGTTATTTAAGTGAGACAGGATGGAAAAACATCAGGAAATGCAACTTTCTCAGTGAAGTATCCATGATACATTCTTGTAAATCAACAATATGTATCTATATTGTATGAACAAAACTAAGTGCAGATTTTGCAGCTATTCATTAAAAGGAAGGACCCCAGTTGCAACATATGCATTGCATGACACATGTATTACACTTAGTCAGGAGTGCATGAAGCACTTAGATTACTTAGACTATGTTAGGGGGAAGTGTTTGCAGGAGATAATCATTTTTGCAATTATTTTGCTATTGTCTTGTCATGCAAATGTCTTTTCCTTTAAATTTATTTGTAATAATGGAATCTGTTGAGGGAAAACATGAAGCAAAGTTTCTGTCTCTGGAAACAGAAAGGAGTGTACGTGAGGAGTGGAGTGTGTTTTGCTGGGCAATTCTTCGCTACCATTTTGATTTTGTTTTTAATGCTTGAGGGCAGCAAATTGGCAGGTGCAAGTAAAGCTCGAGCTAGTTTTGTATTGTATTTACAATCAGTTGCTATGGGTTAACATATCTGTGGTGCATAGGGAATTAGGAACATAACTTCTGTTAAGAGCAGGGGAAGTTTAATGTTTCATTTCCATCATAGCATAAATATACTTCGTTAGCCTAATCGTGTAATAATTTCCATTAATATTTATAATGGTTGTAGAACTGGATTAGTCATGATCTTTCTGTGGTGTCATCTTTTGCATTTGCATAAAGTTTGGAATTATTTTGGGTGTACTTTTTTTGTATCTAAAATTTGAAAGCAGATTGATTTCCTATAAAAACAAAAGCTAGTAGATAAAAAATAAATCTTCTTTTACAACTAAAAGAAGAAGGAAGAAGGAGAGGACAAGGACAAGGAAGAAAGGGAGGAAGAAGAGGAGAAGGAGGAAAAAGTGGAGGGAGAGAAGAAGGAAAGGGAGGGGGAAAACAGTCCTCAATTTTACAGAATATGTTTTATGATAGCTGTATTAGCATTTTGGCATAACTTTTAGTTTTTAGAGATAGAAAATAGCTTCTTGACTATCTAATTTGATGAAAAATGCAAGCATTTTTTTTGATATACTTTACACTTTACTGGGATTTGTATGTACCACATGGCCTAATCATAACCCAGACAGACAGCAGTCACTAGTAAATAGAGCCTAAAGTCATACATCAGATAGAAGACTGAGGTTATAATGTTGTACAAATATTGCTTTTTAATTTGGAATTTACATTTTAATGAAAGGAAAATAAAAACAGTTTCATACAATATTTGAGTGGACACATTACCACAATGTACTGACTCATAGCAACTTTTTTGAAAGCTCCTCAGTGTAAATTCCTCGTGTCTCTACATGCGCTTTGTGTATTCAGACAAAGAGGCAATATAATCTCTACTATGAAGAGGAAGAGTAGAAAAAGATTATTGAAGAGAGGTACAAAATAAATAATAAATAAATAAGCTACTGTTGAATAAAACAATTAGTTTTGCCCCAGGCTTCGGCAATAGCTTATGAATTTTTACCAGCATTTGTTTACAGCTGTAACTTTAGTATATAATAGGAGATTGAATCTTATACAGGCCATGAAACAGATGATCAAATTCACAAGGGATTGTGTCAGGCTTTTTCCAGTACTAAAGAAACATATTAATCCTTGTCACTGTTTTCAGAAACGCTGTGACAGAAATAAACCTGTACTGTAACTTGGCCCTTTTAATGAGCTTCTGGAGTGTGGGCTTTCCACTCAGCACCTGAAAAACACAACAAAACACCTTTTATATTAAAGATATGAGGTTTGCTGCTGGCTAAATTTGTACACAGAAGTCTATAAACCAGTGCTCAGCCAGCTGGGAAGCAAGAAAGCAAATTCAGATTCTGCCATGAACTTCACAGACCAATTATCTACTTGGAATCATGGGAGTTTAACAAACAAATACCAGCCCCTGCTGAGCCTTTTCAGGCCAGCCGCTTATGGGTGATTCAGTTGCATCCGAGGCTTTTAGACTGATCAATTCTTAATCACAAAGCGCAAAAATTATTCTCAGACTCATGTCAGTTTCTTTGGACACCTTTGTTAACAATCTGCTTCAAATCATTTTTTTAAAAGAAACTGCAGACACTGTTTTTATTGACTCCCCACTTGTAAAATGTTTATAGCTTGTTAATTTATATTTACCCCTTTACTTTTGCCTGCAAATCAACATCACTTAGCACAGTTTGGTTACACTTTGTCCAAAGGAAATTACAGAAGCCTGCTATGGGGCTAAAATGAAGGAAAGCTGCGGAAAATCAATACACTGCTGATTAAACAGATCGTAGCAAATTCACGGCTGTGTGCTACCGCATGGAGACATCAGTGTGATGCCTATCTAGCAGCTAATGCGCTTTCAGTCAGGTGGAGGAAATTTCAGAATAAGGCAAAATCACTCGGAAAAACAAGAGCTACCTTACACAAGAATGTATGTGTTTGTATGAAACCCACATTTTGTGTAAGGTAGTATTTCACTTGAGGAATCTTGGAGATGCATTTAAGGACTAACATAGTTTTATATCTTTATTGTGACAAAAACCCGAGTACTATGAAAAGAACTCCCTATTTGCTATCACAAGTAAAGTTTTTTTTCTTCTTTTAAGCAATCCTTGGCTTATTGACCTCTTGTATAATTTAAAATTAGCAATTTGCAACAGTCAAAATGACTAATGATTTGTATGATTTATAGCAAAAGTAGTCATGCTATCCAATGAAAATATTTTAAGCAACAAAAAGGAATCATATTCATCAGTTTTAAAGTAGAAGAATAAACATGAAAAAATTAGGTATAAAATGGGGCTGATAAGCATTTTTAAAGAAATATATTAGGAATGCATAATATTAACACAGCATAGTTGTAAAAATCATTTGTATTTACATCACTGGGAAAGGCAGCATTTGGATAATGAGGAGGATCTGAGTTATTTTGGCTAAAACCAAGTGCTCTGAATTATTACACAAATTTGTTTCTATGCTACCCAGTTCTCAGCCTTTGCAAACTCTGAGAACTGCAGGAAAATCAAAAGTCTCAAGACTAGTTAAGAGGTGGTTTTTGCTTCAATCCAACTTGAAAAACTGCTTTGCACGCTATTGAGTGTGAATTAAACTACAAACAGCAAAAACTAAGTTTATGTACAATCTTTTTTGGAAGAAATTTTATCTTAACTTTTTAAAGTCCTTTATTTAATGTGCACATTTTTCCATTTATTACCTAACTCTACCAAAACGTTTCTGTTTTGCTCTGTTTTTAAACTTGCGACACAGTAAAGGTTGTGGCACTAATTACCGTTTTTCTCTTGGTATAACTGTAGGTTTGGTAAGTTGTGGTATCTGGCAGACACATTTCACTAGTAAACCCTTATATTCAAAATATTCTTGAAAAATTATGTTCCATACACAAGAGCCAATTTAAGTTTCAATCTCTGTTGTTTTTAATTCTCTTTTCCAAAATATCAAAGTCTCTCAATTGGTAACATGGTTAAGTTCGTTTCCAAATTCCATATGTTAAAATGAAGGTGTTTTTGAGTCATCAAAGCTTATATAAAAAGACCTTTAACAAGTAAACAGCTTTTTCCTTTTTTTTTTTTTTTTTCAAATTTAAGATGTGATGCAAGAAAACATATTCATGGACACCATATGTGAACTAAGTTTTATCATAAGATTTAGAGTTGTTTTTTTTTTTTTGATTTGAGAATTCCTAGAAAATGAGGGGGGTTAATTTATAGTTTGAAAAATCTACTTGGTGACATTATTTTCGTGTGAGTGTGCGTGTATGTGTGTGTGCGTGTATGTATATATAAAATTCAAGGTGTTATACTTTGATATTCTGTTTAAAATTTTTGGTGATCTTATTTCAGGAAAAGAAAATACATGATGTGTTCAAATAGCTTATGAACATGAAAAATAATAATTATTTTGGAATTTCTATTTTAGTATAAATAGCAACATCACCTATTGTGGTAAACTATGTAACAGTTTTTTTTCAGGTGTAAGTTTCAAGAGCATGAGATCACTGGTATCCAATGGAATGCTTTTGTGATACTTTGAAAACAAAGCTTGGGTATGAATGGAAAGAGCAATATTTTAGAAAATGTAGAAAACTAGACATTGTTTTATTAGGCTCATGAGATGTATTTTCAGATTTTTTTTCTTTGTGCGTCGAAAAAACTAAGTTGAAAAATCAGACTGGGAAATAAAGGAATAAGCAAAGACCGAATAATATAAGTATAAACTCCTGCAGGAGATTATTTTCGAAGTTTCACAATTTAAGTAGGTCTTTTCACATCTTTATAGTCCTAATAGTTTAAAAATGGTTGTTTGTAAACATGCTTTACTTTATTTAAAATACATACACACATAAATCTGAGAGTTGGCAGGGGCTTGAATACCCTTCAGTAGAAACCCACATTTTCTTATTAATACATAGCAATTTATCACCATTAAGTATATGATCCCTCTGGAAAAAAATTGATGCACATTGCTCACTAGACTATAATTTCAGTGTTCATGATATTAATCTTTAATTAAATTACAGTTATTTTAGAAATTTATGTCCTTAATTAAATTATACCATGCATATAAAAAGAAATGACTATGGCATGATTAAAACATGTTAAAAATATGCTACTGAATTTTGAATGCTGTCTGTCATTTCCAAAGTATGACTAACCAGCCTTCAGAAATGACTAGAAAGTCAACTGAAAAATTGCCAAGTAAAACTATTTAGTTCTTTAAAGAACCATGCATTAAAATTTTGGGCAGTTTCTCTATTAAATTTAAATATACTTCTTATAGTATATACAGTATTACATTTCTAAATTAATTGCCATACTCTCATTTGTTAAAGAATTTCTCTCCATGTGAAAAGCAAAGTCTCACTAGATGTGAATTTTACACTGTGCTAGATCAATCCCAATACCAGTAAATGGATATTATTAAACAGCATGGGGTAGTGCAAACTGGGAAAGAAAACTTGTAGTGTGCTGCCTTTGAGCAGACCTGGCTTGCATGCTGTGACAGGGCAATTGTCGACATGCTTTTTCATGCCAATCTGCAGCTTTTTCAACTCTAGATGCTATGGCAACCAGGGTTTAACAGACTAAGCAGCTAACAAGCTTCCCTGATGGAATTGTCTGGTTGTGTGATTGCCTTGTCTTAGGGAAAATACAAAATAGAGTGAAGACACTTGTGGACATTTGTCAAACTGATTATAATTTGGACAGTTGAATCATAATTGTCTGTTGTGTACTGTACAGTGGTGACATATGCTATTTTCCACGTCCCTTGCAGAGTACACCACTGCATTCCCACATAGGCTATGCTTCCCTTGGGAACAATGGGTCCTGGTCGCTGTGGCTTGGTACAACATGGCAGTCCTCATCTCACACCAGATCAACTGGGAAAGAAGAGTGAACAGTTAAACATTTTTTTTTTCTGTTTGAAAATGCTCGTGTTTGATTTGAGCTATAGTTGTATGAAATATAATAAACACAAGATGATGCACAAAGATATTTCTCTTTTCTGAAATGTTCCAGTTCATAGCGTAAGTTGTAGATCAAAATATGCAGGTGAATAAATTTTTGTTATTTATGATTGGGCATAATTTTAGTTCTTTGGGAATATTGATTTTTTAAATTTGCAACCACTTAAACATGTATTTGTGTCACCAATCACATGCATAATTTAAAACACTGAGAAAATAATCAAGCTCCTCTGATGGAATGGTCTTGTTTTAATACTGCCTTGTCCTGTTGAAAATGAATAAGATACTCCCTTTATTGCTTTAAATGATTAAAAGCCTACTAATACAATTTAAATCTTTTTAAATAATAAAGGCATTGTATTTTCAAGATCACTTCAAGCCAAACTTTTATTTCCTAGAAGAAATAGATCTTTAAGAGCACTAAAATCATTGGAATGAACATTTCAAATGAAATGTGACTTATAAAACAAAAACTAAATCTCCATTTTACAGAGAGACATCCTAAATGAAATAGACTATTTTGTAATGTCTTACTGTTAACTTTATAAACTATTGTGAAACAGATGATTTTGTACTTGTACAAATTCCCTATGATGAATGTGATTATCATGTATATCTAAAATGGACCAATATAATTAATTTAAAAATAAAGGAATATCAGTATTCTGTCTTAAAGATGGAAATTTGATAATATCCTTGGCAAGCTGAGAACTAGTGGAAATTCTCTAAGAAAAAGTTGGTGGTAAGGGGATTTTAGCTCATGCTGCTATTTCACAGAAGGTTGCACGTGATCGCAGGAGCACACTCACCTCAACCAGATCTTACTGATTTTCACGTAATCTGCTTATCTGTTTTCTTATTTGATTTTTAAAATACTTCAAATTGATATCCTTGATTTGAGACAGCTAAGATGTCAAGACCCTCCCTCCCCTTCAGTCCAGCAGGATGGACCACAGAACCACCTGTCTTCGAAAAATGTCTTCAAAATTGTGTACAATGACTTACATGTAGAAAGTGCAATTCCTAGAACTGGACCATTTCCAGTTTGAGAGACCTGTTTATTTTCTTAAACAGAAAGATCTCCAAGAGAGAACATCTCCTTCTATGTTGAGTGGCACATAAGAAAGGTGAGAAATGAAATTGGGAACATTTTGCTCAATACATAGAGAACCTTCTTTAGACTAAATTGTACAAAATCTTTCTGCAGAATTACAGTGCACCAAAATGGATAAGCAAAGACCTACTGGTCAAAAACCTTGTTTTATATCAACATGAATAGTTTTTCACAAAAAATTACTTTTAATAACTGGGCTAACAGATCTTTCCTTTTAATAATGTCTTAGATCTGAAGGTAGCCACCCTTATTTGTGGTCTTTCGACAGCAACTTTCTTGTTTTTAGCTGTTTGGGCTACAGGAAACCTCTACTTTTTTATTTACCCAGAGAATATAACTATTTCCTTACCCAATTAGAAGCTTAATTGAGTCATATGCTAAGTTAATTCCTTTGAAATTAAGAAAAAGACAATATATTTTGAATAAGAATGAAAATGGGCTCTGATTTTTCTTTTGAATAGCAAAATGAGAGGTTAGGAGAACAGATTTATAGATTTTACCTTTCAGTTCATTGAAACTTGCTTTTTAAAAATTCAATGGACTCAAACTCAGAACATGATCAATAGAGGCAAGTTTGGATTGTGAGAGCTCTTCCAGAAAGTCACGGAATGACCTCAGTCAACAACACAGAGGTGATACCAGTGTGCTTGCTATTAGTTCAAGACGATTATCTGAAGTATAAGGAAGTTATCAGTAAAAATGCACGTATTTTCCTGTTTGTTTAGGACTTCAGTAAAAGAAAGTGTTTATTCAATTGCCAGAGTAAAGTTCATCAAAGCTGGGATTGAGGAGATAATCCCTAGAACTCCATTAACTAGAGAAGACTATCTCTATACAGTGCAAAGTTGTTAGTTTTTAAATTTCCCAGTATGAATTCTATATTTTCTCTGTAACGAGTGACAATGCACCTTTTAAACTGATTTGTTGCTGTGTAAAATTCTCAGTTGAAGCGACCTTTCTAAAAAATATTGTATGGAGAAAGTCAGTGAATGTAGTAGGGTGTCTGTAGATTTCCTTCGTTACATGGTGCCTCTTGGAGGATTCTCTCACACACAGAAAGTGTAACCTCTGAGGACAGGGTTAGCATGTCACTGGAGCCACATAGTGGCAGGATGAATCCTGTGAGAAACCTAGAATATAAATGTTAAGTGGTCTGGAAGAAACATCCCATGACTGGGAATATTAAGGAGGAGAGTCAGAGGAGCTGGGCACATGATCACGCTGAGGTAAAACCACAAAAGTCACTGCAAGCCTTTCCTTTTCCTTCAAGATTTTTTAATGCAGATTGTTCCAAAATGACCAGTAGCTCTACATCTTTCTTTAGATTCCCAAATAATGAAGCCACTTTTGACATTACTGTCTTTGAACTTTATCTGCCTACAACATTGGAACTATTTTGGGGATTCTTCACTCTTTCAAGTAACTAGGGGTTAAATATAAAATCTTCGCTTACTACTCCTAACACACACACCCACACGCCTTATCATAGAACCCAGGTACTATAGTCCAGGCTTGTAGTCTCAGAACTTTGGGAGTCAGAGGTAAGAGGATTACAAGCTCAAGTCCTGGCTGGGCAACTGAGTGACACCTTGTCTCAAAGTAAAACATGAAGGGGGCTGAGGACGTAGTTCAGAGGCAGAATGGTCATTGTTTAGATCCCTAGTAATGCAATAAAAGGAAATTATTTAAGCAATTACCTGGAATAATAGTATTTTTAAAAACCTGTGACCCCCCCTTTCCTCTAAACAAAACCAAAATGAATGTAATAATCATTACAAAACATACAAAATTAGTATGTAATGATGTAATCATTCTAATGAAAAATAGCTAATAGCAAAGTTCATCTCCAACATCAACTATTTCCTTGATGCCTGTACTTCATATAACATTACACAGGATTCTAAATGAAATAGAGCTCAGAAATTTACTCCTAAAACTGTATCAATAATTATTTAGCATAAAATGATAAAGACTATTTTTGAGTACTCACAATGTTCTGGGTCTTAGGCAAGGTGCTTCAATAATACTCCAACAATATGGAGGAGGTATTATTATCTCTGTACATGATATCCCTGAGACATAAAGAAACTTTCCCAGGAAACCAGTAAGTGATTACAAATGAGATTCTGAGATATATTAGAATCCACCTCTTTCTTCTAAGGTTTATTCCTAAGCGTAAGGTGTTTTACATTGTAGTAACCAAAAATGGAAACCTACTGGATATATATCTAAAGGAAACTAAATTAGTATATTTAAGAGACATTTGCACTCTAATGTTTATTGCAGCATTGTTCACAATAGCCAAGATTTGAAATCCACCAAAGTTTCCATCAACAGAGGAATAGATAAAGAGAATATGGCATATAGAAGGCATCTATTTCATTAGTGAAGTACTAATTACCTATGAAAGGATGACATTATTAGGCAAAATGGATCATGTGTAGGATATTATATTAAATGAAATGAGCCTGGAACAGAAAAACAAGTATTGGATGATCTCACTCATACCTAAAATCTAAAAAAAATTGACATCATGGAAGTTGAGTGTAGAATATTGGTTATCAGATACTGTAAAGGAAAGGAAAGGAGAGAGAAAAGTGGAATGAGGTTAGCAGAAAATACCATATTACAGATAGGAGGAATAAGTTATGTTTTCCATTGTGCAGTAGGGTCACTATTATTAACAATAATTATTGCATATTTCAAAACAGCTAGAAGGGAATATTTTGAGTTCTCTCTCTCTGTGTCTGTGTCTGTCTGTCTGTCTGTCTCTCTCTCTCTCTCTTTCTCTCCCTCTGTTCTATCTTTTTGAGACAGAGTTTCTCTATGTAGTTCAGATTGGCTTTGAACTCATTTCACAGCTCTGGCTGACCTTGAACTTGTAGTGATCCCCCTGTCTCAGCCTCTAAGTTACAGGCATTTCCACCTTTGTCTTGAGTGTTTTTACCACAAAAAGATAAATGCTTAGAGTGATGGATATACCAATTACTCAGATTTGAGCATTACATACTGTATTCATATATCAGAACTTCACATGGTGACCATAAACATGTTCAATTACTATATATCAATATAAATGACAATAAAAATATTTAAGAAGAATTTTGGTAATGAAACCGAATATGATGGTGCATAGTCTGTGATCCCAGCACTCTGGGTGGCCAAGGCAAGAGGATCTTAAGTTTGAGTTCATCTGGATAATTTAATAAAAAATAAATAAAAGGGGTGTCTTAAAAATGAAAATGGGAGTGAGATATAACTTATTGTAAAGACCCTGGATTCCATACCCTAGACCCTCCCACATATGCACAAAAAATTGTGCAAATGAGATTTCAAACCTCTCCAATCTTATTGGTGGTAATGGAAAGGAATGTTATACCATTAGGGACTTCTAGGGGGTGACACAAATGCAATCTTTCAGAAAGTTATGTGCAAATGTATATGGTCTTTTTTGGCAATGTCAACTAACTCACAACACTCCTATCTCTACCTTAGAGCAGTATAGCAATGCATACATAATGTTTATTAAAGAAAAATTTTCTTTATTATAAGCTTGGAGTCTATGTCCTATTTAGGTATGAAAGAAATTTTAGTTTGTCTGTTATAGATAGTTTACCTCTTCTAGTTTTAAATTGTGTGGTGATTGATTGGAAGACAAATGCTATATTCTGCAATACTTCTCCCTATTAACATTGAGGCCAAACTCTCCTCACCTTGTATGCTAGCTGAGTTAGTGATGTGCTTTGAAGGAAAAGAATGTAGTGGACCTCATAGTGTATAAGTTTTGAGATTAGGACATTATGAAACTGTGGATTCTCTTGGCTCTTTCTGTGCAGCACTCTGCAGAAGGCAAACTGGCTTGTTATGGGAACACTCAGAAAGCCCCAAAAAAGACCCATGTGGCAAGTAACTAAGAACTGAGGCCAATAGCTAGTGAGGAAGCGAGGTCGCCTGCCAACAGCCATGTGAAAAAGCTTGAAATTTAGATCCTGAAACTCCAATTAAGCCTTCAGATGATAGAAGCTTTGGTTAATATTTTGTTCACAATTCCATATGAGACACAGAGCTCAAACCACCACATGAGGACATTTTTAAATTTCTGAGTCATAGAAATTTTGAGATAATAAATGATCATTGATTTAAAGCACTGAGTTTCGGGTAACTTGCTACTTGGAAATAACAATTAACACAGTAATCTTTATCATGTACTATTCAGTCAGTGTTAAATTCAAATTCTCTCATAGGTCAGCTCTCTCCTAATTCATTACAATGTCTCTCCTTCCTCACCTCCCTTCCAAGGTGATGTATGGGTGTAAGGACAGAAAGGCTTATGATAGAGGCATTTTGTACAGTCTTGCAGGTCCTGACCCATCTGCTGTGAGACTTGTCATATCATTTGCACACTCATTTTGTTGCTATTTCCCGATGGATTCTATCTAGCATCTTGCCCCATTTGAACATCATCTTGAAATCTACTCCTGTTGATCGCAAGCTTGGCCATTGCTTCTGATTATTAAATGCTTGTAGCCTATAGTTTCCCATGGCCTTGGTCCCCTTCTTAGCTATGCAGATGTTCACCAATTGAGCATGTGGAAACTGTGGATGCCTCCATTTCAGGGGGTGGGTACTGAGGAATCCAGAGCTCTACCACTGAAGATTGTTCCTAACCTATAACTCTTGAGAAAATACACTCTCAGTGTCATTTTTGACATGGAAATTCTGTAAGTTTCTTCCAGTTTTTCTAGGTTATGTTCTGAAGGCCAAGGAATGAATTCTTTCACTTGGAATCTCTCAAAATTTACTTCATTAAAATAATAAAATATTGGTTAAACCTAAATGTCTATACCTAAGCAAGTAGTTAAATAAATTATGGTATTCACAGTAGAGTAGTACTGTAAATGGGAGAAAGATATTTTCATGATGGATTTTTATGAGAAAAGTAAACTTCACAAAGCCTTTAAAAGATATGATTATTCGTCTAAGAAAGAAGCAGGTATAAGATAGAATCCCTTATTGGCAGTGATATTCTTTGAGAAGTGTTGCATTAATGATTCATCATTGTGTGACTATCGCGGAGTGTACTGACACACACTAGATGGCGTAGCCTGTTATAGGTGACATATTACTGGGTTATATAGTATATACTATCATATGTAGGTTTCATTATTGGCCCAAATGTTGTCATATGGTTCATTCCTCTGTGTGTATCTTTTCATTTGCAGAAAAAGGGATATAGAAAAGATAAAAGAGAAACTATTGAGATTGGTTCATACAAGAGAGAGGGTGGAAAAGGATTAGAAATTAGAGGAAATGGGAAAATAGTACACAGAGGGAGAAGTAAACTTTGTGAATATACATTTTTTATAGCTCTTACTTCTACATTTTATTTCTCAAATCCTCCAAATAAGTTGCTGAAATAAATAAGGCCGTGAGAAAAGTCTAAATTGGAAATGGGCAGTAAGTGAGTCTAATTTTCTTCTGATGCTGGGGACTGAACCTAGAGCCTCACACATGCTAAGCAAATACATTAATACTGAGCTACACCCCAATCTACAGAAAGCAGTATTTTGGCAAAATATTTTAGGGCTTAGGGGAAGAAAAGCAAATAAGCCTTCTCCAAATGCTGTGTACTGTTTAGTAAGTTTATTTCTAACACAAATATACTAGGTTTGAATAAGTAAATATATAGTGAAAATTAACAGTCACGTTTTTCAATCTCAGTGACAAAGATTACACATGAGAATGGGAAAAACTAAAGTGAATCCTGCAATGATAAACTGTAATAAATGTATCAGCGGGAATCTCTACCTATATCTATGTTATCTATCTACATGATATGGATATAGATATGATAGACAGAGACAGAGAGACAGAGACAGAGATGTCTATCTGTGTGTGTGTGTGTGTGCGTGTATGCATGTGTTATTTTAGGTACACACATTTCCTAGCTCTGTTCTCTGAAAAGGCCTAGAGATAATGGTATTATAGTAGGAGTGAACACGTTTAGCATGTAAATGTTGTAGTCTAAATATTTCCAAACAAATAAAACCAAAGATCTTTGGGGAAATCTCTGATGTCATAATCAGGATGGTGAATATATAAGACGAACCTGAAACATAGTACCACTAACAGGGTGAATGAGAAAGAGTAGAAGTAAGGATCAGTGTGAATATGGAATAAACCCCAGAGATAAGTGACATTTTGTGAGTAGACATTTCTCCCAGTTTTTAAGTTTCAAACCACGACACTGTTGCACGTAGCCCACTTGTATTATCACCCTTTTTAACATTATAGAGCTCATGTCACTCTTGCCTATTCACCTTTGCTCCTTTCTAACAATCATTTTACTCACAATAGATTTACTTATATGCTCAAATGAACGTGGTAGCTCAAAAGTGTGTGAGAAGAAGTTTTAAAGAGCTTCCAATGGCCAAAGTCAGATCAATTTGAAATGACTCAAACAACATTACATTAGTATGTTAGCCCATAGAATGAAATAAATATGATTCAGGCTTGAACGTATAAATAAAAAGTAAATAGGAGAGATACCATATAGAGGAATATAAATTAATAAATCTAGAAGGAATAAGAAAAATAGAAAGTCACCATTAAGTAAATGCCACAGAAATATGTGTTATATCTATCCATCTGTGTATATATTGTTTAAACCATCAGTGGATGAACCTGCCTGCAGGTCCTAAAGAGAACAGGAATCCCGAGGAGGGGGCATGGAGATGAAGGGAATAGAAGGACACAGACACGGAGTCAAGTGATCATCAGCAGAGAGCAGAGAGAGTTTATTCAGGAAGTACACACGTTTTATAGGGGTCTAATGGGGGTGGCTTGTATATCTCCATATATGGTTATATGGCAGAGAAGCCTTGCTGATTGGCCCGACAGGGGACAAGCGGTAGCAAGCAACTATTTTGCACTAAGGGAAGTAATGGGATAACAGGGAGTGGGGAAATAACTGCCAACTGGCAGGTTTGCAGCGTGGCTCCCAACA
>RJWT010012027.1:0-22774 GCA_004365215.1 Cuniculus paca
CGGAATAGATGGCCTTTACCTCAATCTGATAAAAGCCATCTATGACAAACCAACAGCCAGTGTCACATTAAATGGTCAAAAACTGAAAGCTTTCACTCTAAAATCAGGAACAAGACAAGGATGTCCATTATCACCACTTCTATTCAATACAGTGCAGGAAACATTAGCCAGAGCAATTAGACACAAGACAGAAATAAAAGGAATAAGGATAGGAAAGGAAGAAGTTAAATTATCACTATTTGCAGATGACATGATACTCTATGTAGAAGACCCCCAAAACTCCATAGAAAGACTTCTGGATGTCATAAACAAATTCAGTAATGTAGCTGGATTCAAAGTCAATACTCAGAAATCAATAGCATTCCTGTACACAAACAACAAACTCACTGAGAGGGAAATAAGAGAAACCACACCCTTCACAATAGCATCCAATAAAAGGAAATACTTAGGAATCAACCTAACAAAGGCAGCAAAAGATCTATTCAATGAAAATTACAATACTTTGAAATAAGAAATCAAAGAGGATCTTAGAAAATGGAAAGACATTCTGTGCTCATGGATAGAAAGAACAATCATTGTGAGAATAGCCATCTCCCAAAATTATTATACAGATTTAATGTAATTCCCATGAAAATATCATTAGTATACCCCCACAGATCTAGAGAAATCATTCTTAAAATTCATCTGGACCAGAAGATACCTAGAATAGCAAAGGCAATTCTGGGCAGCAAGGGCAGGACAGGAGACATCACAATCCCAGGCTTGAAATTATACCACAAAGCTACTGTAATCAAATTAGCATGGTGCTGGAATCAAAACAGACCTGAGGATCAATGGAATAGACTAGAAGATACAACCCCAACTACAAACACACTCAGCCACCTTATCTTTGCTTAAAGTGTCAAACCAGAACGTTTAATCACACAGTGTTTTGTTTAACATTTTTGTGTGTTTCCCTGAGCAACACTGGAAGGGGAGATATACCCAAAACATTCATGTATCATATAAACATGCACTGTAACATAATGGAATGTGGGCGTGGTTTACAGTAGCAGGGCCTGGGAAAGCAAGAAATCCATCTTTGCATTCATCTACTTGGTGAATGAACTGCAAGGTGTGTACAGGAGGTCCAAAGCAGCATCTGGTTGAGTTTTACCCATTAAATGCTCCCTGTTAAATTTCTATGCATTTAGGATGTTTTTAAAGTTTTCTTCTGATTTTTCTGGTAGAATTAGCCCAGTTCCATACAAGAGCAGATAAAAAACCCAGGTTTACAAGTGTTAGACAAGGTGGCAAGTGAATCATCAGATTACTCATTCACAGATGATGACAACAATGACGAGGACCACGATGATGATGATGATGATGACGACGACTACTACAACGAGGAAGACCAGGAGGAGGAGGAGGACGAGACCTTGACAACAACCATGTGACATGGAAGACCAGATAGGGAGATAAAGCCCTAACTGGCCTCTTCTGTGAGCACTAGAGAGAAACGCAGCTTGAGTGCACACTGACATGCTACAGGAAAATTAACACAGCGGAGGTCCTGTTTTTCACTCTGAAACTATCACGGATGGTGGGAGACAGATGAATGCTGTTTTACTCTGATTGCTTGTGACGGTGTCTCAGTGAATAGGGGCTCTTTGTCAAAGGGAGACAAGAGCCCCTTCACCCCGACATTTTAACCTAATTCTGTGTCATCTTTCTCATCCCTCAATCAGGTACAAGCACACAGTTTGGCCCCCTACAATGTGAGTCATAGTTTTTGTGATACTGAAATGGAGCAAGACTCAACCAATACAGACACAGGGAATGCAGACCTCTGATTCAGATGATGAAGCAAACATCATGTGAGTACATATTTGACTAGTCAAAATGATACAAAATGGTCATGAAACCAAATGAAACAACCCAATGTTAGAACGGGATCCAAAAACATAATGAGGATCTTAGGGGTAAACGTAATGAGGATGGTAGGGGTAAATCCTATTGGATGGAATATCAGCACTGCCATTCAATGTTGGAAATTGTAACAGATGAAATGCTATAAGACGATGTCAAATACACAAATGGTGAAATACAAGTAAAATGTTTTGTGAGCACTGATAGTCATACTCAAAAACATGTTCATTATGACACCTCACTAGCTGAACTGAAAACATTCATAAAAATATATGCCCTGGGTGGCTGTGGATATAGCTTAGAGGTAGAGTGTTTGCCTGAAAAGTGCAAAGTCCTAAATTTGATTCCCAGCACAAAAAACAAACAAAACTATGCCCTGGTAGATAAAAGACATATATTTTCAATTTAGAAATTTATCCTGGAACTCAGCACCTAGGTCTTTACTCATACAGTAACAAACTGAATGATGTTGTGAACAGACTTGTGGCTCCCATCTTCCAAACTAATTGGAATATGACATTCAACAATTGGTTTACTAATTTGCAATTGATGGTACATTTGGTAACAGAGCAGAAGTTGACCAGCATAGGAACGGTACACAAAAACAAAACAAATTCCAAATGAAATGCTGCAATTTCAAAGGAGAGAAATATATAGTACTATCAGCAATTCTTTCCATGATGCAGGTTATCAGGGACCCCTGCAGTTAAGTCCCCAATCTCCTGTCTGCAGTTACAGTGCATATGAGAAAAAAAGAGCAAGAGACAAGAACTGCAAGGAAACAGGACTGTGGGATGATCCAAGATCTTCAGCTAGCTATTATTTTATTAGCCAGTGCAGTGGGAGGGGTACCGTGCTTTTCCTGGAAAGGCGACAGTCAACATCATACTAATCAAAAAACTGAAAGTTGTCCAGCTAAAATCAGGAACAAGACAAGGATGTCCACTATCACCACGCCTCTTCAATATAGTTTGGAAACATTAGCCAGAGCAATTAGATAAGAATAAGAAAAGGAACATGGATAGGAAAGGAAAAGTTAAATTATGAAATGATACTCTACACAGAACACCCTCACAACTCCACCTAAAGAGTCCTAGAATAAATAAAGAAATTTGGCAGCATAGCAGTCAGCAAAGTCAACACTCAAAAGCAAGAATTCCTGTACATGAGTAACAAACTCAGTGAGGGACAATTAGTATCAAGAAAAATTAAATAAAAGGAATTAATCTAACAAAAGAAGTAGAAAACCGATATACTGAAAATTGTAGTACTCTGAATAAGGAGATGGAAGAAAAGATCAGAAAATGGAAAGATATCTCCTCCTTATGGATAGGCAAAAACCAATATAGCGAAAACGGCCATACTTCCATGACTGTTACACAGATTTGATGCAATTCCAATCAAAATATGAATAATATACATCCTAGAGCTAGAAAAAACAATCTATTTGGAACCAGAAGAGACCTAGAATAGCAAAAGCAATTCTGGACAACAAGGCAAGGCAGGTGGCATCACAATCCCTGATTTGAAATCATACTACAAAGCTACTGTGATAAAAATATCACGGCACTGGAAAAAAAAATACAGATCCAAGGATCAATGGAATGGATTCTAAGATATAAAAACACCTGCAAGCACAATCAGCTATTTTACCTTTGACAAAGGGGCCATATACCCTCACTGGAAGAAAAATAGCCTTTTTGGAAATGCTGGTGGGAAAACTGGCTTGTTACATTCCAAAGATTAAATCTGGACCCACATCTCTCCTCACATACTAAACTAAAACCAAAATGCACCAAAGATCTAACTACTGAAACAGAAACCATCTGCTGGAAGATAAAATAGGTAAAACTTAAAAACATAGATGTAGGCAAGGATTTCATAAACAAAACCTTGATCACACTGGAATTGTTACAAAAAATTATGTGGGCTCTCATAATATTAAAAAGGTTTTGGACAGCAAAACAAACTACCAATAGAGTGACGAGACAACCCACAGAATGGGAAAAAAAAACTTTTGCCAGCTGTTCCTCAGGCAAAAGACTAGATATGTAGAATATATAAAGAACTTGAAGAAAAAAGGACACCCCCGAATTTAAAGACCCAATCCAAAATTGGGCATCTGAAAGGAATAGACACTTGTCAGATGAATAAGTACAAACACCAAATAAATATATGAAAAATGTTCAACATCACTGATCATTCAAGAAATGCAAATTAAAACAACACTGAGGATCAATCTCCAGAAAGAATGGCTATCATCAAGAAATCAACCAAGAATAAATGCTGGCAGGAAAGGGGAAAAAGGAATGCCTTTTACTGTTGGTAGGTGTGTAAACTGGTACAACCAATATGGAAATCAGTATGGAAATTCCTCAAGAAACTAAAACAAGAGGTTCCATTTGACCCAGCTATTCCTCTTCTTGGTATCTTCCTGAAAGTTAAAAAAATGATCCTACAGTGATATATGCACACCCATGTTTACAGCAGCCCAATTTATAATAGCTAAATCTTGGAAACAGTCTAGATGCCCATCAAAGGATGAATGGATAAAGAAAATGTAGTTTTTATATACAATGGAGTACCATCGCGGGAGTTCCAGTGTAGACACGTAGACTTGAGAGAAGCAACCCCACCACTATGCAGCCTTGGCCATCAGGGAAGCCCCAGTGTAGCTGCACAGGTCTGGAAAAGCCTGTCCCACATGCTGCTACCTCCTTGTAAACCTGGGGTCAAAGGAACCAGGTGCCTTGTCCCATTCCCCTACACCTTGGTGGGGCAGCCAATGTGGGAAGTGCCTGGGACCCCACAACCAGCTTGTAGGGAGGAATCCATAAGAATGACAAAACGGAGCAAAAGGCAATCTCAGACCTCCATCCCACAGAGAACAAATCTGGGAGATACAGTCATGAAAGAAAAGGGAAGTCACACACCTGAAATCTCTGAGAGGATAACAACTGAAGTAAAGAAACAACTTCATGAGACTGTAAAAGTAATCAGATCAGAAATAATGTCTCAGGTAAAAGAAGAAATGAAAAACAAAGAATTGCTCAGCATATCTAAAGAAGACATAGATAAAAAGGTGCATAAAGAAAATGATGGAAACCTTGAATGAACAATATAGAAAGGAATTACAATGCATGAGACAGATTTAAAAAGATATCCAGAAATTAAAGTCGATTGAAAGTTGGCAAAACCACTTCAAAGAGACTGAAGATACACTTTCAGACCTTGAATACAGGATTGCAACTAGCGATCATGAAAGGATCTTTTAAAAGTAACAAGGGACCAGGCAATAATTCAACAGCTGAAAGATGGTATGAAGAGAAATAATTTAAGAGTGATAGGTATCAATGAAGAAGCAGGGGCCAACACAAATGACATTAAAATTCTATTTACAGAAGTAATAGCAGAAAACATCCCAAACATGGGAAAAGGATCTGGCATCTAGAACTCCAACTAGCCATAACCAAAATAAATCTATACCCAGACATATAATAATCAAGATTCCAGAAATTCAGCACAAGAACAGAGTATTAAAAGCTGTTAAAGAAACAGATCACCTATAAAGGAAAGCCAATCACAATCATGGCAGACTTATCAACACAAACCATCAGGTCAAGAAGAGTTTGGAGTGAAGCATTTCAAATCCTGAAAGAAGAAAACTTCCAACCCAGACTGATGTACCCTACAAAACTATCTTACAAAATTGATGGAAAAATAAGAATTCCACAATAAAGAACAACTGAAGGAATTCATGACCACCAAACCAACCGTACACAGAGTGCTTAAGGATACTCTAGGGAGAGATAAAGATGACCATGGTTCCAGGAATAGCAGCAGAGGAGGATCGCCAAACAGAACAGGCAATTGAAGGGGAAAAGCAGAGGGTGAACAGCAGGAGGATAGCATGGCAGAGACAAAACAATGTATGATGGCTGTAACCATTAATGTAGATGGCCTCAATTCAGCAATAAAAAGAAACACAGGGAGAGCGGATCAAGAAACAAGATCCACCAATATACTGTATAAAAGAAACACATTTAACTTTAAAGGAAATTCATAGACTGAAAATCAAAGTGGAGAAAACAATTGTTCCCTGCAACAGGAGACCAAAAAAAAAGGGTAATTTGCCCATCAACCAAAGAATGGATAAGAAAGATATGGTATTTTCATACAATGGAAAGCTACTCAGCTATAAAGTAGGATAACCCTGAGGTTCTTGTTGGTAAATGGATGCAAGTGGAGGTCATGTTCACGGGTGAAACAGTTTTAACTCACACAGGAGAACACTAGCACAAAAAACAGGAGTTAGTGGAGTCCCAAAACACAACAGATATTATAAAAGTGATAGGGGAGGAAACACCTAGGAGAAGGTGGTAACCAATGTTAATTTCTTTTTGTCTTGTCTTGAACTCTTGTAATGTTTTTACAATTTTGGTAGGTTTGGTTCTGTTCTGTTTCATTAGATTTCACTGTGTCTGATGGTACGGGCAGCTATTTTGAATATAATGGGATGTATTATCGTAATCAAGGCTGATTTCCTATTATCTTGTTTTGAAGTCCTATAATGCTTCTATTCTTTTGTCTAATCAGTTTTATTCTGTCTTTTGATTTTATTATGTGTGATGGTATGAACAGCTATTTTGAAAAAAAAGAGACACTATAGTAACCATTGTTTATTTCCTGTTATCTGGTTTTGAAGTCCTGTAATGCTTTCATTCTTTTGTTTTGATTGGTGTTAGTCTGCTTTCTATTATTTGATTTCATTGTGTATGAGGGTATGGACAGCTATTTTGAAGAGAACAAGAGACATTATAGAAGTCATTCTTGATTTCCTATTATCTTGTTCTGAAGTTCTATAATGCTTTCATTCTTTTGTCTTGATTGGTTTTATACTGTTTTGTTTTGTTGGATTGTATTGTGTGTGAAGGTATGGATAACCATTTTGAAGATAATAAGAGACATTATGGTAGCCACTGTTGATTTCCCGTTGTCTTGTTGTGAAGTTGTGTGTTGCTTGCATTGTTGTGTTCTGATTTGTTCTGTTCTGTTTTGTTTTATTCCCTTTAAAGTAAAAAAAAAAATGCTGTGCAACACATAGTACAATTTTTTCTTATTAAAATATTACAAAATACATGAAAAGCAGCATATATCACAGGGCCAGGACTTGAACCCAACTTACTCAGCTGTGTTAAAAAGGAAGTACAAATACATTTTAATAACTTGAAAGAAGATCAGGCATTTTGGCAATATTGTATTTTATATTTATATACTAATTTCATATAGTGCCAAATACAAAATCAACACTAGTAATACTGTTTTTTTCTCTGCAAATACTAACAGGTCTGCTTCTGTTCCAGCCCCTGATAAACAGCAAACAATTTCCTCACTGTGTAAGCCAGCTAGACATGGCCTTAATCAACAACAAAGCCTCTGGTTCCTAGCACCAAAACTGGTAATTACAGAAAAGTGAATTCCACTGATGTGTTGTCCTTTACGAATCTCTTTCTTTGGAGAGAAGTAGTCATCGCTACTGCTGTAGGGAACTTTTTAGAATGCTCTTATAGTGACACAAGGCACTTTGTTTGAGAATCTTTATTTTTTTTTTTTTTGAAACATTTATTTCATTCCATAAGCTTTTTTTTTTTTTTGCGGCACTGGGGATTGAACTCACGACCTTGCACTTGCCAGGCAGGCGCTTAGGCCGCTGAGCTAGATCCCCAGCCCTGGTGTTTTTGAGACAGGGTCTCACTATGCCGTTCAGGCTGGCCTTGAGCTCACTTTGTAGCCCAGGTTGGTCTCGAACTCACAACGATCCGCCTGTCTCAGCCTCCCAAGTGCTGAGATTACAGGCGTGAGCCACCACGCCCGGCTTCCATAAGCTTTTTGTCCCTTAAACACAAGAGGGGGAAAAAAAAGACATCTTAAGCAATATGAAATGATTAAATGACCTGAGCCTCAAAGAATTCTAGAGTATAAAAAGATTGTTACAGAAATAGAATGAGCTATTTTGTAATTTAAAAATACATGTAGCATATTATTAATCATAGTGTCTGTCAGCAGTGGAATTTAAAAATGGCTAATATATAGTGCATTTGTTTAAGAAATCTATTTTTTTAAAAATAGAAGCCACAAAACTAGGAAGAAGTACGTAATAATTTTTTCAGTTTTTAAATCAAGTTGTAAACTGTATAACACTATGTGTGGTGATTTGAGAAAAGATAAATTCAACTGTCTTTAGAGAAAGAGTATCAATTACTTCTATCTTCTTATGATACTGGATTGCTGGCTTTCTTACAACAAATTAAGGAAAAAATTCATAATGTATTTCCCGTCCTGGAATTAGGCTACCATATTTTATATTTTATTGATATTGCCTTCAATTAAGACTTGGTGGCATTAAAGGGCCAACTGCCTACAAAGACAACTTGAAGGTACCCACCCCAGAATGATCAGGCTTTTATGATAAGACTTTCATGATAAGAGTTTTCTTCAATTTAAAATATTAAGTTTAAATACTGGTAATACAAAGAAATTATAGAGAGATCCATTCAATATAGAATACATGGACGCTAAAGGCTCCCAATGCCAAAAAGTCACTCACTTACTAGATGACTTTCTTCCTATTACTGAATGTAATGAAATGCTTCTGTTCTATCTTTTAATAATCTAAACACTACTAAAAATATTCTCAAAATGTATACAGTCCCATGATCTATCTGGGAGATTCTTTTGGTTACCTGTATGTTCATTAACTTTTTAAACAGTAGAGTAAAATGCTAGAACTACTTACTTGGATAATTTATATTTATACTTCATCTATGATATGTTTCTTTCTAGACAAGAGTTTTTGATTTTTTTTATATGAATGTTTTAACAATATAGAAAATGTTTTCATAATACTGATTTTTTTGTAGCGGAAATTGAAATAATACTAATTAGTATTTCCTGAAACTGAAATGCCTATACTAAAAAGAAAAATAAAGGTTAAATCAGTACCTATAGGTAGAAATAAAATCTTTCAAAAGCTATGAGTTCATTAATCTAAGTGTGGTATCAAACAAGTTGAACACCTCCTTATATAACACAATGTTCTGAATTTGAGAGAAGAGGACAAAGATATGCTGTGATATAGTCACCCAAGTAATGGAGCTTCCTGCAGATTAGTTCATAGCACAAGTTACAAGATAAATGTACTATTAGGCTAGATCAGTTATTAGGTGATCAGTGGTAAAGAGCAAGCAGTATGCAAAAAGATAAGAGCAACACAGAGGAAAGTTCATAAGAAATGTCAATTCAGGACAACATAACTAAACCTACTGGAGAGAATTTCCCTTTCATTTTCTCTTACTTTTAGTATAACAAATAATTAACTTTCTGACTTACGGTCAGTTGGAAAATGGATTAATGTTACACAGCATACTTGTAGAAAAATGGTAGTGGAATTTTTCTAAACGATGCATAATTTAAATCTGCCTTAGTTTTCCAGTTTCTCTAAAGACTAACCTCTTGTATGGAGAATGTCACATGAGACTTAGAGCTTCAGTGAGAAAAACAAAAACAGGAGACATTTACTATTGAGAACCACCAAAGGGAAATACAGTATTTCACCAAAAGCTAGGTGCTTCAAACAATGCCTAGAATGAGACAATCACTGAAAACTGAGGGAGACCAGTAGAGATAGTCTATCTGTTGAAATAAGTCAAGCAGGAAAAGAAACAAAAGAAGCCAGGTATAGTAGTATAGTCTCAGCACTCTGAGAGGCTGAGACATATCTCAAGTTCATGCCCAATCTGTGCAATTTACCTACTGTCTCGAAATTTCAAAAAATTTAAGAAGAACAGAGATATATATATCTCTGTGCAAACACCTTGGGTTCAATTTTCAATACTACCAAAAAAACAAAACATAGAAAAATCAAAAACCCCACAACTTTTTCTTCTTCACTGTTTCGCTGCTTTGGTTTTGATTAATATTTATTTTAAAAAGTAAATTATTTACTTATCTTTATTATATATTAGTAAATAAAGTTGGCTCTAAGCTGTACAATCTTTTTTTCTGTACTTACACACAACACCAAAAAGGTCCCAATTTATAAACTGGCAATCAGCAGTTAATTTTCAAAACATTTTTAAAGTTCAAGACATTAAAAAGTTCTTAACCAAGTAACTATAGAGAATAATGGTATTCTGTCCACATGTATATATGCATATACATAAAACGATTCAAGTTGGTATACTGCATCTTACAACAACTAAGGAAAACACAACATTCACTGAATATTCATATATACATATACCAACTGTTTTTAAGTACTGTATAGTATTTCACCTACTCTTAAATATTCGTGTATGAGGCACTAAGCTTCCTATGTTACCCAAATAAAGTTTATTTTGAAGTTGTTAATACAGAAAAAGTCAAAGCTACACAGAAAACATGTACCTTTAAGATTTTCTTCTCATCTTCCTAATAAATCCATAACATTCCTAGGGATCACTGGAATACAATAGTTACACTTTTGTGTAAGTTTGTTTGTGATGAATTCATCAACAATGAGATTCCACTATTTATAGTAATTCCTTATAAATCAAAGCACCTACCCATGTAGCAAATGCAATATTCTCACTGAAATCATTCACCTTCGTAAAAGAAATAAAGTTCACAAATTATTACTTTTTATTAAATGCCAAGGAAAATCAGCATTTATGAATTTGGACTATAAGATTAGCAGTAAATTATGATTTGAAACACATACAAACAATTTAGTATTAACTTTATATCAGTTTCTCAAATTTTCAACATAATCATCTGAAAGAACTCTTTTGAATTCTAGTTTCTAGGTCTCAGTCACATACCTGGGACCCAACTTACATCCTTCTCAGTTCTGACACATATATTAGTAGAAACACACATACATGGTAGAAGAAATTTTCATCACTCCAATTCCAGAGTGTTGCTAATATCATAAATTAGAAAGTTAGCGTTTTAAATTTACAGGAATTATAACATTGTCACCTACAAAAGTGCCACCCAAAGCTACCTACTCTCTAAACGGCCTGTCTGCATTTCCCCATGACACTTAAGTTTTTACAACCTATACCTTTTGTAAAGGATGGGATGTTAAAAGATCAATTTCTAAAATATATTTATTGACCACTGTTTACTACATTTGGAATTCTATATTTTAAAAAACATATTAATCAAAGCAAGATGAGTAACTGAGCAAGTCCAATACTCAATCATGTGCAGTCACACTTTCCACTTTTCAAAAGAGTTCCTTATTTATTAAAACTCCTCATTCTTATCATTTCCAGGTGCTAGTAAATTTGGCAGCTTCTATAGCACAACCTTTACCATGCCTGAGATTTCATGAATACTACTTTTATTTACCTATTTGGAGGTTCTAGGGATTAAATCCATGGCTTCCTATATGCTATGCTCACGCTTTACCACTAAATTACTAAGATGCCAGTCCCTGTAAGTGTATAATAGCTCTTCTTTATCATGATGCCTTCCTCAGCTCCAAACCCTCAATCAGAGTCTCTACCAGACTCTATACAGTGCATTTTTTACTAATCTTATTTCAATAATAAAAACAATGATTATTTAGGCAACTCTAAATTCTGAGACTTAGTATTAAGTGACACTAATTATTCTCACAAATATTCACCAGATATCACACGCTTTCCAGCTGGGCAGACAGTACATAAGAGTCCCCACATTCCAGCATGCCTAGCCAGCTTAAGCTCAGCACTGGAGGCTAACTCTATTTGCAGTTTTTCAGCCTGACAGAACCCAATTAGTGAAGGAAAGAGTCCTGGATGAAGACCTGGGAAAAGACCCTCAAGGAAGATTTTTTTTTTTTCAAAGTTTGGTCAATTTATCCAAATTCCTCTCTGCTTGATGACTAACAGGGCACAATACCTACATTATGACATAATTACACTTAACTTCAAATATACTGCCTGAAAAGAATTTAGAATGACTTGTTTTGGAACTGTATCAATTCTAAGAAAAAGTTGCTCAATAAATTATTGAATTGACAATATATTTCAAAGTCAAACAGATTTTTATTTCATCTAAATAATACTGTCACCCTAAGTGACTCATAAATATTTCATGTCACAGATTTTAGGCACTCAACTTGCTATTGTCAGGTGTGTAAAACATACCTATTTTCTGGCAATAATGTTATATAGTGAAACATTTCATGATTAAGTTCTTCTGTTTCAAGAAATTAACAAAGTGACCACATGACATAACTTGGCATATTTGTTTGTGGATATGTATGTGTGTGGGTGACATAAAAACATATAAAGCTCATGCCTTTAGTTTTCAGGTATTGCTTAATCATTTTTCACTATACTGAAACAAATTCTTATAGAAAAGGCATTTCAAGTGATGTGGAAAACAGGTACATCCTGAAAAAGTAAATAAAGTATTTGTATAAACACCTTCTTGTTTATCTTCTTAATAAGATAACCAAGTAGTTACAAGTCAATGCCAGAGTTTTGCAATCACCTTAACCCAACTCATCCTATTTAGTGAGTGTTTACTTTTAACAAGGCCAATAACCATTACGAAGATGAAGAAATAAACAACTTGGTCTCTATCCTCAAGAAGCTTATAATCTTCTTAGAACAACATAACCCTATTAAATAAAGCAGTATAGGTTCAAAATAAGGGAAAACATACAAAGTCAATAAAGACAGAGACATTAAAGAACATATATTCTACCCTTTACAAAAAAAGCTCAGCATGGGAATTTCAAATGATCTTTTCAAGATCATGCAGTTTAGTTTCAATAGTAGGACCTTTTAGGTCCTGTGGTTCCCACTTTAAGTGATTGGTTGGTTTCAACAGGAATGGTGGGGTGGGGTGGGGGGAAGGATACAAAAAAACCTACACCCATCATAGTAATAGTCATCGAAATCTTACTGGGCTTTTTTATAGGACACAAAAAATAGCACATGCACACATTCTGAAAGAAAATGGTTAGTATTCCAGATATTCAGAACTGCGAATTCATTTCTCTTTGAATGTCTATGTATACTACTTGCGTTTTTTGTACGTATCTTTCTTAAGGCCATAAATTAATTTTTTCGCATTAAAAACTAATACACATTTAGAATAGAAATTTTGCAATTCCAATAAGGAATCAGGTAGATAAAAGTTATGAGGCAAAATCAACTCAGAAAGTCTTTATCTAATATCCAATCTCACAATGTTGAGTCTTTCCCAATATCTAGTAACACACACAAAAAGAGTAGTTAAAAAGAAGTGTCTTAGAGTTTAGGACGTAACTGAGTGGTAGAACGCATGCTTATTAGCTTGTACTAGACTAGCCTTTGGTTCTCAGCACCACACACAAAAAAATCATAGCAGGCAAAAGTTAATGACAAAAACAAAGGTCTAGAAAACTACAAAAACACATATCCCAACTTTATCCTTGCTTTCAAAAGATGTATAGGTAAACAAAACTCCCAAATTTCTCATCAACGTGCCAAATGTGAAGAACAAATTGACAAAAATTCTAATTAACTGATTACATTCTAAAAGTAAACAATGTGTAAGCCTCCAAGCAGAACTTACAAGGGACTGAAATACAATGAAAAGATATCTATAAAGTTTTAAAAGATTATAATGTATTTAGTGACATCACACACATATTAAGGTAAAAGGTATAGTCTTACCAAGCATGAATGAGTTTTGCAAATAAAGCAAATAAAAGTTTTATTGGGGCTGCAGTTGTAGTTCAGTGGTACTGAATGTGCCTAGCATGCTTGGGGTTCAATCCCCAGCACCACCGGAAATAAAGCAAGTAAGTAAGGAAAGAAGGGAGGAGGCCCTCTTGAGGTAGAGGGTGTCTACAGAACTCAACACTGAAATCTAGCATTATTTGAAACACTTTTACATACAAATAGAAACACAGAGACATACACTATGGTGATCTTTTAATGTGATAAAAGAAATAAAAGTAAACAATTACAAAAAAATTGTGGTTACAAAAAAGGCAGAAAAATTTTTGATAATATGGAAATAATTTATACAACAAAGACATGGAAATGCAGGTGATGCCTAAGAGTGCTAACTTTCAAAGTAGGAAGACATGTTTAAAACTGAAATATGCAACATAAAAAAGGAATTAAAAATATAGATTAGAATCTAAATAGGATGGCTCATTTTGGATTTAATATCTAAAATTCAGCAAATTCCTACCATTTCTATTTTGTTAAATTCAAGAAAACTGAATACAAGCAAACCTATTGATCTTGCCCTTCTCTCCCCTCCCCCTCATCAAAAAGGATCCTCTAATACTGCTTTAAAATACTTGTCATTTAAGAACATGAACAATTTCCTCTATATATGAAAATAGACTCCTACACAGAAAGTGACTAATTGAATCACTAGATCAAATTGTTGACAAAAGTATCTTAGCTAAATAATAAAACAATCTAGATGAACTGGAATAAATTTTTAAAGTAGTAAAATAATCTGCCTTTTGACTCAAGTACTACAAAAACGGGGCAACTTCTTTTTCTTTTGGTTATTTCAAACTGGATATAGTAGGTATCTTATACAAGTAATGTTTCAACTGAAGTGACAGTGAAAGCAAAAAGCAAAGTGAGATGAAGCAGACGCTAGTGAGAATAGCAAGAGACATGAAAATGAACGCCAAAATCCTTACAAGAGAAAACAAGTGTATATATGTCCTATTTATTTAAAGATATCTAATTGATTTAATAGATAACAAAGTTCTTATCAAGTAGATCAATGATATCTAAAGTAGTTTCTACAAAGAAAAAAGCATCCAAAAACGTACTATTTATCTAAGAAATGAGAACTAAATAAAGCTTAATATTAAATATATAAACCAGCTATCTTCCCTTGGTGCTTATATAAAAAGATCATATAATGTCACAAAGAGGAACACAGGAGTCCTAAGGAAGGGTACAATATTAATAACAGTGAGAATGTACAAGTGGTACCACATACTTACTTGCTTTCAGCTTACTAATACACAATGCAGGTAAATGGGTTGATTTGGGAATAATTACTGAATCCTGATTTGCTCAATTCAATAGGTGTTTATTATTTAAACTATTTTCACTCTGAAAGTGAAATATAGCAACCAGGTGTTCCAACTGCAGATCTTTCTGGAAATGAAAAGTGGCTTCAAGTCAAGAGTCTGTAGCTTAGCAGATAAAAATGACTTCATTTAGAATATCAAGATAAAAGTAGGAAACAAACTGCTCTTTGAAAGAAATGTTACACAGAAAGCACATTTTAAAAATGTATCACTGATTTCGGAACTAAAGCGATGTATTAAAAAATTTCACATTTATACATTAAAAACAAACAGAGCTTTCTATTCTATTAACAGATATTCTTACAAAAAGCATGAGTAAGCTTTATATGCATTTGTTCAAATTTGTAAGCATACCACTTACCAATCATTTTACAAGCAAACTTACAATGGAGAAGATTAAATTTACTAGAATAATTCTTCAAAGATATTGGTGGATGAGAATTAAAAAAATGATAATTTAAAAATACATAAATGATCATATATTATTTTATCAGCACTGTTCTGAGGCAAACATCTAAGGGTCCAGCAGATGGGGACATTTCTTCTTGAAAGGAATTCTTCATGAAATAGAGGTGTTAACACTAGTTCTTTCCAACGACAACTGAACATCAAAGACAATATTGCTATTACCCTCTCTTTAGTTTAGGAAAACAGTTAAAAATACAAGTTCTATTATTACTTAGTGTCTAACTCAGTGTAGTTACATTATTCAAAAATAGATGAGAATGGACCAAAGATTAAAATGTTACCCCTCTTGAAACACAAATACTCTTGATTAGATTAGTGGTCAAATAAGGCATAACAATAGGTATATTAGGAGAACTTAGTAAGTGGTTTTCATATTTTGTTATTGATCTCTGAGATAAGGCAAAAAATTTAAGCTATTTTTTCACACTACATTCCGATGAAATGTTTGTAGGGAAATAAAGACAAAAATATATTTTAAAAGAGGTTAAGGGTACAGGAAGTAAGGTGCTGCATATGTGTAAGTTTGAGTTAACAGATAAGCAAATGTACTGTCATTTCCTAAAGGGATCAGTTAAAAATATGCAGATTTAGTGAGCCATGTCAACAGTCTCTGGGGAAGCCTCCTTAAGAGTAATTCCAACAAAATAATTATATAATTTCTAGAAAAATTTGCCCACAGTGGAATAAATAGAAATCACTGCCAATTTTATAAGATCATTTTGCACTTACCTTTGTTTCCAACGAATATACACGGATAGAATTTATTTAGAACTACTTTCAGATTACATGAATGTAAGGTCCAAAAGTCTTTGTTAACTTTTCATGATATGGCATTTTCCTTACTGTTGTTAAAATGAAAAATATTTTCTTGTCTAAATACTCAAAAATGATAAATTCAAACAAAACCCTTCTAATTCTCTAGAAAAGCTTTTCTCTCACTTCTGCTAGTCCTCAGCAGTATGTTCATGCTAGTCCTCAGCAGTATGTCTGGAATCATACATACACATATACACAAGCATAGACAAATACACTTCAATTTTTTTTTTCCTGAGACAGGGTCTTGCTGAGTTAGTTGTCCAGGCTGGCCTCAAACTTTACATTCATATGATCTTATGTCTCAGACTCTCAAGAGCTGGGATTATAGGTGAATGCTAGTATGCCAGGCTTACCAATTTAGTTTTAATTTTAAAAAGACTAATGCATAAGAAGTTTTGGTTCAAAATAGATCAGACCTTATTAAAGAAACCCCTAGAAAAGCCAAAAGAAAATATGTAAGATAGAAACAAAGACACAGACAAAATTTTAGGCTCTGGATCTGCAGCTACAACAAATAATAAATAGAGGATTACTGTGAAATACATAAATATGGAAACCTTACTGAAGACCTATACCCCCAGTTCTTAAATCCACATCCTGTCTGGCTTTAAATAAAGGATAGCATGCTGAAAAACAAAAATAAAACAAAACAATCCCACTCCCCTCAAAACAAAAAAACTCAAAAAACACCTTAAAGAAATAAGAACCAGAACTAGCTTCAGACATGGCAGCGATTATGGAATTTAAAACAAGATTAAGGTTATAGCTCGATCAGAAAAAAAAAATGTATAATTTACAGATGGGTAATATAAGCAAAGAGATGCCAACTCTAAGAAAGATGCAAAAGGTAATATTAAAGTAAAAAAACTATACTAATGCCTTCGATGGGCTCAATAATGACTTAGAAAAGAATTACGAAATGTAAAGTTATGTGAGTGGTTATCTTACAAACTAAAATAAACAAGAAAAAAATTAACTAAAAGTTGGTCAAGAATACCCAAGAACTGTGAGATGATTACAAAAGTCGTAATATAGCCACAATAAAAACACTGGAAGAAAAAAGAACAGAAGTATTTGGCCAGTGACTGAAATTTTTCCAAAATTAATTTAGAGACAATCAACCACAGATCCAGGAATCTCAGAGAACACCAAGCAGGATGGGTACCAAAAATATCTATTCTTAGGGATACAGTATTATACTGAAACCACAGAAAAGTCAAAGACAAAAAGGAAATCCTGAAATAAGTCAAAAGGAAAACACTCCAGGTAAGGCGTAGTAATGAGTTATCTCTTTAGAAACCACAAGCAAGCGCTAAGTGGACTGAGATATATAGGTGCTAAAAGACAAACCAAAACCACAACAAAACACCTAGATTTTACATTAGGTGAAATTATCTTTCAAAAATGAATTAGCAACACTCAGGTACGGTGGTGACCCCCGCATCTCGAGGTGCATTGAAAGTCTGAGGCCAACTCAGGCAACTAAGCAAGACTGCTTCATCAATCAATCAATCAGTCACTCAATGGGACTTGGGGTGTAGCTCAGTTGCAGAGAATCAACTGCTAGTAACTGGAGAAAAAAGGGAGTTTGTTAAAATTAAGAAGTTCTACTCTGCAATCAGCATTGTTAATGAAAACAGAAGACACAAATTAGAAGATACTTGAAAAAACACAACTGCTATGTCACAGTTTGTATATAGATGGCCCCCCCAATCCTCATGTAGTCAAGGAAGCGGCTGAATCTAACATTTATGATTGACTGGTTGTCTAGCTCTGGGATTGGGGTGCGAGTTCTGCACCCACCCAGGGGAGAAGCCGACATACAATGTAAGGTTGGAATGGAGGCGTGTTTTCTCTTGGCACAGTTTGCTCTTGCCGCTTGCAGCCGACATGAATGGCTGTCCCCTTTTGCTCTGCCATGCCACCCTGCCTTGGAGCCAGCTGATTACGGACTGAAATCCACAGAAACTGTAAGCTAAATAAACCTTTCCTTGCTTCACTTTGGTGTCAGGTGTTTGTCTCTGCAACGAAGAAAAAGTAACCAAGACATGCTAAGACTTGTATCCAAAAATATACAAACAGCTCTTAAAGCAACATTAAAAAAAAATTTAAAACGCCAGAGATCTGAACATCTCATTACATAAAGTGTCAAAAAAGCAGATGACCAACTTCATGTCATTAAAAATTACATAATAAAGCGATGAGATAACACTCCACACGTATTACAATAGTTACAATCCTAAACAGTGACAACACAGAGGACGTGGAGGAGCAGTGCGACTTCCCATTCATTATTAATATTTGAAAAATGGCACATCTACTTTGAAGACAAAAAAAGCTGAGAAAGAAAGCTTAGGTAACCAGAGGCTTTGTTTAGTTATTGTAAAAAGTCAACGAAAAGTCCACCAAACCCTGGTTCATGGATAAACCATTATCCATCAAACACAAAAAAAGTACACAACCTATGACACAGTATTTTAAGACAGATTTCTTCCAAACTGGCAAGAATTTAGACAGCTGGTGCCTCAAAAATCAAATACTGGGAGCCAAAAAAAGGGTGAAATGTTATTTTCAAGGTACTGAAAAGCAAATAACTACAATCTACAATTTAATAGCCCCAAACATTCTTCAAGACTGAAGGTAAGGCAAAGATTATAAAGTAACTGTTATGGTTTGTATATAGATGGCCCCCCAAGCCTCATGTAGTCATGGAAGCGGCTGAATCTAATGTTTATGACTGATTTGTTGTGTAGCTCTGGGATTGACCGTGTGAGTCCTGCACCTGCCTAGGGGTGGAACCGACATACAATGTAAGGTTGGAATGGGGGCGTGTTTCCCCCTTTGGCATGGTTCGCAAGCCGCCATAAACGGCTGCCCCTCAGCCACACTACCCTTCCTTGGAACCAGCTAAGTATGGACTGAAACCCCCAAAACTGTAAGCTAAATAAACCTCTCCTTCCTTCACTTTGGGCATCAAGTATTTTGTCTCAACAACTAGTAAAGAGTAACCAAGACAGTAACTAAAAAAGAGAACCGGTCAACAGGATTGTCTGGATTTAGGAACTTCTGAAGACTACACTCAAGAAAACAACAACAACAACAACAACAACAACAACAACAAAAAACAAGCACCCAAAGTAACAGTCAGAAACAGTAAAATATCAAGAACAAACAAAGTGGGTAATATCTATCTCAACACTGATAGCTGAGAACACTGCTTGTCCAAGAGAAACTAGTCACAAAACTAATTCCTACTTCCCACACTAAATAACAAATGAAAACAAGGTGAAACTAATCATAATTTTAATATGTAATCATATTGGAAAGCTGATGGATATTTAAATTAGTTGTCATACTAAGTCTTTGAAAGCTGGTTTTTATCTTAAATTTACAGAAAAATCCCAATTCATATGCTAAATTATAAAACACTTGCTCTGTTTTTATAAAATCTACAGTACAGAAGGCAGATTATATGTCTAAGTGTTCTAAGCATACAGGTTTTATAACCAAAACAAGTTTGTCTTCACATTTAAATTCACACTACATAAAAACTCAGTTTCTTAGTCAAACTAGCCACATTTCAAGTATTCAAAAGCCACATCCAACTAATGCTTACTGTATTGCATAGCAAAAGTAGAAAACTATCCTCTTGTAGTTAAAATTACGTACACAATTCAAGTTTCAACAATTTAGCATGTAAGCCAAAAATAAACTAAATGTAAAGTTATTATCTAAAAGTAATGTTGTAAGCAGAGAAAGAAATACGCCATACTGCTACAAATCTCTGAGTAAAAAGAAAGTAAATCTAGAAAGAAATACAAACAGCCAACAATTTTAAAAGTGGTCAACCTTCTTGGACAGTTTAAATTAAAATAACAGTAAAATAAAACTACATTTATTGGATAAGGAAAATTGTGACAATTGTTGGTGAAACTGAAGAAATAAAGAACTGTACCATATACTGCTGTGGGAGTATAAACTGGTACATTGAACATGGAAAAGTATTGCATAATCTAGTAAAGTTGAAGATAAACATACAAAATCTAAAATATAGTTATGTGTTAGAATCCATGTATATAAACATTCATAGCGGCCTTATGTACAGTTGCTAAAAACTGAACATAATCAAAATGTCCATTAATATTAAACTATTAAATTGTGCATTAGTTTTAAAAAAGACTATACTATATATCTATTATCACACCACAATTAAAGTATACAAAATACAACTAACTATACAAACAAGGTAAAATCTTAACAACATGAGAATTTTAAAAACATATGAAATAACAATATAGAATCCATTTATGTATAGATAAAAAGACAAAATTAATCCGTATTGTTTAAGAATGCTGATAGTTCATTTACAAATACTAGAAAGAAAAGCAGTAAATAATTACCTTAAAAATCCAGATAGGATACAATCAGGGAGGGGTGAAGAAAGAGGGGAATGTCAGGAATGGGTGAGGAAAAGGCACTTCTCAGAACCCACCAATGTTCTAGTTCTTAACTTCGGTAGTAGTTATACAGTACACTTCATAGTTGCTCATTACATGATTTACCGATTCTATTTTCTGTTTTACCATAAGAGATTTAAAAAGTTGTATCTATTACACAGTAATTGCTTTGCTATGTACTGTTTGAATGACAAGAGACATTTGGTTTTCAAAAGAAAACTTTAAGGCACAGAATAATTTTGACTCCATTTGACAGAATTACTGTACACACAGCAAGTAGTACTGCCCAATTATGCACAGCTAGTGTCCACCGCAAAAACTTGTAGGAAATAAAATGTAGAAAAACACTAACTCTCACACTCTAGAGAACCCACACTACACAATTAAAATTAACAAATACGTAAGAAAAATTTTAGATTCTTAAATACACACATTATCCTTCAAATTACCTTTACAAAAGAAACTGAAAGACCGGAATGTTTTCAATTAAGATTGTCCGAAATGAATGTAAAAAGAATATGCTAATCCTTCAAACTGAAAATTGGAATGTTTTAAGTTGTACGACATGAATGTGTTTCACTATAAAAGACGAAACACCTATTTTAAAATACAGAAAGGGAAAACTTTAACGACGCTCCTATTCTTTCTCAATCCTAAAACTCAGTATCAAGAACTACATACACAATTCCATACATCCCTCTGACAACAGGCACACACTTCACGTCGCAGCCACAACGCAGGACACAGAGGGAAATTGGACGAAGGTTGCCTCCCCAAAGACACTTCACAATTCAGACAGGTTCACAAGGCAAGGAATGAAAAGCGCTCTACCCAATCTAAGCGATGCTAAAAATGGAGCGGGTCAAACCCCACCAGACTGCTCTGTTCTCGGGTCGGTCGCCCATCGTGGGCTCTGGAATGTCGTCGGACTCACCTGCCCAGGCTCACAGACCTCACCGCACTCTTAGCCCTCAGGTCTCACGAATCGCACCTACGATCCGCGCGCAGCGCTAGCCTTCTCAGCACTCACCACCCTAGTCGGCGATTCATCCCCAGGCTTCCGGGGAGGCCCTAGACGGAAGGAGCCCGCCTGGCCTCGGCCTGCCTGGCCTACACACGCCGGCCTCACCGCACTGCCAGTCTCCAGTCCTCCCACTTTCGACGCGCTGCCGGCTACGGCCGCAAAGACCTTCACCGCGAAGCCAAACGAACTCACTGTAACCTCTCGCAGGAAAAGTCTGCTTACAGAAAGGTGAAGGCGGGATCCGGCAACAGCGGAAGCCCACTCCCAACTGCAGCCCGCCGCGGTCTCGCCTCAGCCTCACCTGCAGCTACCAGCAGTACACAACCACTCCCGGCATACCAAGCGCACGCGCCGCCTCTTCTCCCAAATCCCGCCCGCCCAGGCACGTGACCTTCCGCCTCTGTCCACGCCCACTTCCGCTTCTCCACTTTCCCTTAGGAGGGAGGAGGGAGTTGGGGATGTTAAAGAGTAGCCACTTCCTCCTCCTCCCCACCCCCCTCTCCCGCCCCTCTACCTCCTGTTACAATGTCTTCCGGGTCGCAAGAGCCTCTGAGCCTTCTGGGAAAACATCTCATTTCCTCCCCTCCCCCTCCTCCTGCCTTCAACCAACCAGCCTCCCGTCAGAGAGGGGCATGCGCAGTGAGTTTCTCCCGTCTCTTCTACCCGAACCCCCCCTCCCCCCCCAACCAGAGAGACCCCAGCAGCAGCAGCAGCTGATGATGAAGAGAGAGGCTGTGGCAGAGGGGGGGCACCTTTTATTTCTATTTTTAAAGGGACAGGACACTAATTTTACCCCACTTCAACCTTGAATTAAGGGGGGGTGGGGGGGAAGGCGGCTGAGTTCCTTCCCCCACCCTCCAGCCCTGAGCCCTGAGAGGGGGATTGAGCCTGAGAGAGGAGAAGGAGTTTCTTCTTCTTCGAAAACCCGCATCCACGACTCCTACCCTCTCACCCCTCCACTCGCCTCCCTCCGAGCCCCCTCCACCCTCTTTCTCTTTGGCCGTGAGA
>RJWT010012028.1:0-10821 GCA_004365215.1 Cuniculus paca
TCAGTTCCAGCCATTTTTAGAGAACATTTCCCTTCTAAAGATACTCAGATCTGTAGAAGTTAAGTGACTTTCTCAAGGAAACAAATCCAATTGCATATGAGTAATAAAATCCCCCAAGTTTCTTGACTCCAAGTTCTAACCACGTCCCACCATATCATCCTTATCTTTGTCTGCAAGTCAGAATAATGTTAATTACTTTAAGACTAAGATAAAAATTGACTCATGAACCTGAAAACTCAACTAGAAATGCCTTATTTCTAATTCGTTATTGTTTGTTTTAGCAATTCAAGATGGGATCAAATGGAGGCATTTATGTGGCAAATACTGACTTCCAGCACCACTCAGACAATGGTGAAGGCAATTCCTCTGGGTGGTCAGAATTTACTTCTACTTATGCTATTCAATGGGAAGAGTGGTAGCCTAATGTGCAGATGAAAATCCCTTCATTGGCAGTGATTAGTAGCTTGTTGGTCAGGAATTAATACAATTGGTGACAAAGGTGTCTAGGGGGATGTGGTTGCACCTCTAAGAAGAATGTGAAGATGCTTGTGTCCTATATCATTGCTCACCAGAAGGTATCCACTGCAAGAGAGACTAAGACATAAGATCTGAGGATGATGGTCCAGTCCTTTCTTTCTTCATAGATGTTAGTGACTTTGGAGATCTGAGAAGGCAGGAATGTTTCTATTTGGAAACCAAATCACAACTTCATTAAATTGGAATGTGAGAAAGTCAGTCCTGTGACAGCCCCTTGGCCAGTTTGGGTACCTCATAATCTTAATCCAAGAGGTACAAAAGGAAGTCACTTCTATGATGGGGAGAACTGACATAGGTTATTGCTTTATAATTGGAGCAAGGAGGATTATGTCTACAACCTATTGTCCCAGGAGTCTCAGCTCCCTTGTTAATGGAAAACTTTGGCAACCCAATAAAGACAAGATTCTAAGCAATGGAGGTTCTAACAGACAAAGAACATGCAACAGGTAGAGCAATTAGTAAGAGGTGGTTATCAGTTTAGGCCTAATAATCAAATAGGAAGTGGGGAGTATAGCAGCTATGTCTTGGTACTTATTTGCCCAACTTTTCTCCATACTTTATATGAACAGAACTGATAGTAGATTCACGTTATCATTAAAGATAAATAATTCCTTTAACCCACAGTACATTCTTGTGAATGGCCCATTAAGTACTCAACTCCTATAGAAGTTTGCTCTTTATCATGAATAGATATAATCCTGAGTGAAGAATTACCACGGATAACTTTAAAATCAATTAATTCTTCAGAAGCTCTGATTTTATTGTGTCATCTCTACTTTGGCTGCCATTACAAATACATTTCAAACTTAACATCAAATTGAGGGCAAATAGCTTTAGAGTTTGAAGGCTTCATCACAGCTTTTTAACTCAATAAAGTATAATATTTTAAGGTTATAAAATGGGGTTTATTAGTCATAATTATTAAAAACCAATATGCTATTAATAATTACTAATATGCCATTTCTAGACTTGCCATGTTTCACACTTAAGTTTAAATTTTAGCGATGACATTCTAAATAGTGCAGTTTTCAGTTGCATATACCATCTTTTAGCCTGCTTTACTTTTTCTGAACTTTTATTAGTATGTGTTTGCAGTACAGGTGCATTCACTGTACAGTATGTCATAACACATTTCAATTCCCTTCTTTTTGCTTCCTCCCTCTACCTCCTTTTATGTACCTCAAGGCCATAATGTTAAGTATATTTCTTTCTTTTAAAGAAACCTCAAAATCAGCTGCTTCATATTCTAGGAGGAGGCTCTATATATTAAGATCTGAAAAAAAAGTCTGCAAGGGAAAAATTAATTTTAAATGTGATTGTTGTAGTGGTTACGTGACCATTTTCATTTGTTAATACTTACGGGTAAGGTAAGTATTAACACAAGCTTAAACATCACACATGGTGTCACTTATGGGAAAAACTCAGTATGTACATAAAGTATGAAATAAAAGATAATACAAAAAAAGAGAAAAAAGAAGGGCTGGGGATGTAGCTCAGTGGCCTAAGTGCCTGCCCGGAAAGCACAAGGTCGTGAGTTCAATCCCCGGTGCCGCAAAAAAAATAAAATAAAATAAAATAAAATAAAATGTGACTGTTGTAGTGGTTACATGACCACTTTCATTAGTTAATACTTACAGTAATGTACACCAGAAAGTGGACTTTGCTGTATGCAAAGAAAGAAAAAAAATGGAATACGGTATCTTTATAAGTATTTAAAATGAATTTTAATAAGTTATTTCAATTTGAGCAAGGAACTTGGATACCAAACACGAAGCGACATAAGCACATTATGAACATCCAAAGGTCTGGACTTACAATGGAAATGTTGACAGCTTCTAAAAGTAAATAGCACTCAATCACTAATTTTCTTTGAGGGTAGGATTTGTATCCTGCTGGGCTTATAATTTTGTTTTCTTTTTTTTGTGCTGTTCATGTGTAAATATTGCCAATTTAATTTGACACAAAAAAGGAAAACAACTTAATCTTGTTTCTAAGCTAATGAATGACACAGATACTATCCTCTACATGAAGTATTATAATATAAGCTTCTGACAATGATTTAAGGGGAAAAAAACAAGCCATTTCACATGGGTTTGTAACAAGGAAACAAATTTATTGATTTTAAAAGACAAGACACCATTTTGTTTTGAAAAACACAAGAAAGCTAGCCTGAGTTCAAGTCTGAAATATTCAGAAAAATCCTACTAATATCTTTAGTATGTTCCAGTCATTTGTTTAAACAACACACTAAAAGTTAATATATATTTTTATAATTATAAAAGTTCCCCAGTTATTGTACAGTACACAATACAAATCGCCCACAAACTATTATTTAGCTCCTGCCAATTTTGAGAGGACATGATATACTAAAAGATTTAGCATTTCTCACAAAAATCACATCAGGAAATACGTATTTACAAAATCAAATACATTATACAAAAAAACCATCACATGTTATTCGGTAAAGGTGTTTTTAAATAATTAAAAAGTTTATTCAACTGTAGTCCCAAAACTGGAAAAGAACATTACATTATCTCACACATACAATCTCTACAAAAGTTGCTTACCTCATTTACATAATATATTCAGTCAATTGTAAAATAAATGTTCAAATATCTCCTAGTGTTACTATGTTTCTGTGCTTGTGGGACTGAATAATGTAATCTGCCACTTACTAAGTGAAATTTAAATGATGGCACTTAAAAAAAATACAATATCTTAAAAAAACACAATGAAAGAAGTTTTACCTAGAAGGTACGAAAGCCCTGAGTGATAGTAGAATTACTGATTGGTAAGCACTACGATTAACCTAATTAAAAGTTTACCACCTCAGGCACAAATTTCCAAGTTTTCTCAAGGCACTCACTTAAAGTTTCTGTAACCAACATGTTGGTCACCACCATAGGTCCAAATTGATGATAGAGATGAGTAGAGAAAAAAATTTGCTTTGGTACAAACGATGCTTTTAAATGAATAAAATTCAACACCTTCTTAATTGGGCCATTTAATATTGTGTTTAGTAGGTTAAAACAAGGCAATTATTTACTAATTTATTGAAGGAAAAATTTGCTAGGTTATCAACAATCAATGGGTTTTTCTTTCCTCCCCTGATTCAAAAGTCTTCTAACAAAGATTTGGTTACATAAACAATTCTTACCAAATATTTCATTACTCAGGGCTTCCAATCCCAACATCATAATTTATTTAGAAAATAAAGGAAAGAAGGAAAAAAAATGAATCAAATACCAGAACCAAATAAAAGACAAATACATTTATTTTTAAAAAGACGTATTACTAATTACTTTAAACATAAGGAAAAAATAATCCTAGGCAGTCACTTTGTAAGTGGCTTTTACTATTTAAGTAAAATTGGTAAACTAAACTTAGGTCTACTGGCACATAAAATCACTAGCAGCAATGATCAAGGCATGCAAACTGAGAAGCATTTACAGTAAATCATCATGAAGAATTCAAAAGAAGAGAGTTAAATTAAAACCCTTTGAGTATTGCATGTTAACACATGATTAATTTGCATGTTTGACTTCCTAAACTGCCTTAAAAAGCAATGTTTCCGGCATACTTGTACTATGCTATGGATGTCCTTTTACCAGACATAAGAATAGGTTACACTCTCATTTGCGCCCAGCTAGAGAAGCGCAAGCACATCTGCAAACAACACTGCTTTTGTGTTTAACGCAGGGTAAACGGGAATCAAGTGCACAGATTCCCTTGGACAAAACCAGCGATGGTGCAAGCAGACTGTCATTTAGAGATATCTGAAGCAGTAGTCACAGCATCTCGTGACAGATGAGCTTAAAATCAAGTGCTTTGCTCTCCATTCTATCTATATATATATTTTTTTCTGACAAAGTATTAAAGTGTTGGAGCATAGATAAAATTATGCCCTGTATGAATTTCCAAACAATATCTTATGAGCGATGTAACTCCAAACAGCCTAACTGGCCCCAAAGAGTTCAGAGTCTCTATGTTCACTCGAACTTGTTTCTTCCTAAGGCTTCACTTATATTGAAATTTCTAAAGCTAAATAAATGAGATCATTTGTTTTGGGAAAAAAAGAAGAAACCTAACTACCCACCCCCATCCCCTTTTTTAAAATCATACCTTTTAAAGGCAATCTCTAGATACCTTCAATGTGCAGAAATCAGTTATGACATAGGTCCACAAAAGCCCATGTACTTGTCCTTTTCTACAGAGTCATGATGTGATGCTAGAAAAGCTGATTTTTTTTAAAATCTGTAAACAGTACACTTACTTAGATGGCAGTGAATATTTGGGAATATATATATATATATATATATATATATATATATATATATATATATATATATATCAAGCCCTCTTGAAGGAAAATTAAGAGTCGTATATAAAATGCAAGGGTTCCACATGGGAACACTTTCTTCCTACCCCCCCTTTTAAAAAAACAGCATAATTAGACATTTGGATATAGAGTATATTTTACCAGTCTAAGTCTAAATAAATGATCTGAAAGGCTTTGCCCCTCCCCCTGTTGTGTATCTTACAATGCTCAAAGGGTTAATACAAGGCATTACATCGAAGGGGTTTTCTAACACTAGAACTAAGCACTGAATTAATGCTTCTATTCCAGTTTTTAAAATCACCAAACTTGCAGAAATACTAGGATTCTTTAATTGATTTGTTCTAACCATATACATGGAGGTCATTCTGATTTAGAGACAAGCCCAATTTTCAATAGCACTGCATGCCAGCCCTCCTCTCCCAGGTTCTGGCGTGACTCATACAGATTACAACAGCCATGATTTCAATTTTTGGATGGATGCTATCTTCTAAAAAATTTGGGGAAGGGGGAGAGGTTATAACAAAGTCAATTTATTGTATATAACCACTGCCTCACATTGTATACAAAGGTGACTTGCCAAGGTTTTTAACTTTCTCCTGTGTCCACACAGGGTGGACTGACATCACAGTGACACACATTTTTTTTCTTTTACATTAATGTTTCAAGCACAGCATTATTTTAGACATTTCAAATATATCATCTGAGCAATTTTTTAAAATCTGAAAATGCATTTAGCATTTCTAGACAGTGCATTCCTGTAAAAACAAAAAAAAACTTTCATGATTACGGTATTGATACTGCATTCATTCCTGAATGACTTTTACAGCATTCTACAAGTATGTATTCACTTATACTTGTCTACTACAACTCATAGGCAGTCCATGTTGAACACTACTAATTTTAGATATGCAGTGATAAAACCAGTTTTGAAATTTTACTTTTGTTTTTAAAGTACACCATCTAGAGAGAGGTGCATGAACCGTGCTATACAGTACAAGAAAAAGCACAAAAAGGAAAGCAGATTTCTGAAAAGGCAATAAGACTTATACAGTCTGTCCAAACATTGTTTGGGTGAAAATCCTGAAAAATGACCAGCAACTTGATATCCAAAGAAAACTAGAAAGCTGGGCCCCGTGTTCCCAGGAGATGGCTCACCCATTTCACCCTATTGTTCACTGGTTTCATAAATGCCAGTCTTTTAGGCATCATTCTCAAGGTATATGTCAAGATCAAACTATGCCAATACTCAATCTTAGCATATGGAACATTTCTTCTGAAACTCAAAAATGGTCAACATACCCTTCTTACATTCTTCCTCACTGAAAGTATAGCACTGGGTTAATACAGATGTATTTCATATCTAGTGCTAAATTACAGGGTCAAGAAATACCAGTAAGTCCTTAAAATGTGTATTTTTGTCACTTGTCAATAAATCTACTATGAGGGTATTAATGGCTAGTATTGTTTAGAAAAGTCACAGTTTCAACAAACGGAAAAAAATAAAATGTGCAATAATTAGCTGGACATAGTGGCACATGCCTGTAACCCCAGTACTCTGGGAGGCCAAGGCAGGAGGATCCTAAGTTCTACTCCAGTCTGGGCAACTTAGCATCTTAGCAAGACCTTGTCTCAAAAATTGATAAAGGGCTGGGGATGCAATTTAGTGAAAGAGTTGAATCCTCAGCGCCAAAAGAAATTTTTTTTTGCAGTAACTACAACAAATGTGATTGTTCCAGTTTGCTACAATGCATAAATTAGCTTTTATTTTTAAAATATTTCACAATTTAAATTAAAAATTGCTGAAAATGTGTGTCCTGGTTGTAGACTACAAATAACTGGAAGCATCAACCATACCTATTGTTTTGTGCACTGGTCACAATTACACTATCCACAAAGAATCCATATTCCTAAGTATTCCTAAAAGCGCTAAGAATGTTGTACCGAGTCAATTTCAAACATAATGACATTGAAAATTATTTAATATATCCTCACTTAGAACAAACCATGAACAACTGGAAGAAATGTTGAGCCCTGGAGGGCCCCCAATGCTCAAGTCTCATAGATTTAAACATCCATTATCAGATTCCTCTAATGAAACAAATATATCCAACATTAAACTAAACAGTGAATATAAATATAGTTAAAGTCATTCATCAAACAAGATGAACACACGAAATACATTTGGTTCAATACAGTTCTGGGGATAGCAGGTAGAGACAGGAAACTGAAAAAACTCAGAAAGGAGAGCCAAAATGAAGAGTGGTTTTCCTTCTTTGATTTTAATTTTATGCGAAAACATTTTCCCATGCACAATGAAATAGATACATGGTCTTTGCAGTATAAGATTTTTGTTTTCTGTGTGTGAGTGATGCAAATTCACTGCCTTTTGAGGAGGACAGAGGGAGATGATAATTTAAATGATATTTAGATGAAGATGCTGGGATGCTAGTGAAGGTTTTCAAATATTAAGTTATACAACACAAAATTTGAATCAATTCAAAATTATATTTAAAACATTTAAATTTTACTTAAGAAATACTGTTGATCTTGAGTAGTCTTAGGCAACCAAGTAACAACAGTTTAATACACTGTATGAACCGGGCATAGTGGTGCATGCCTGTAATCCCAGCACTTGGGAGGCTGAGGCAGGAGGATCGCTGTGAGTTTGAGGGCAGCCTGGGCTACATAGTGAGCTCCAGGCCAGCCTGAACTACATAGTGAGACCCTGTCTCAAAAATTAAAAAAATAAAAATTACACTGCATGTAACTGATAAACCATTTGGTATTTTTAATTTTATAGATGGGTTCACCTTTTTCTTCTCAACCCCCATTCCCTCACCCCAAAATACCTGGAAAGATAAATATTTTGAGTTCAATATAGGCCTCATTAGTAATCTGTAAATCATTCTGTGCTTTCCTCTTTTTTTGGCTTTATTTGATTTTTGCTGATTCATTTTTATAACTATTTAAATAAAAAGATGTGCCTTTTCCTTGTAAATAATTTGAGTGCTCAAAAGAACCTTGGCTTTTCATGCAAATTAAAATGAGGATGGGTGTATACTCTCTAGGATCTCACCTTCTGACTTTGTAGCAGACTCCTGCCCCACGGGAACTCGTGTGCATGTGGACACACAGACATCCAGACACGTGGACAAACACTTAGACTGAAAAGATGCACTTCGATAAGTACCTGCTTATTGTTAACTTTCTAGAATTGTAAGTAGATAACAATGGTCTAAAATATATGATTTTTATGTAACCAGTTAGTATTAAAACTAGCCTGCTTTCCACACCCTTAAGCAATCAGATTTATAATCAAGTAATATTCAGCTCTAAGAATAAAAAATAGTTTCATGGTCACTCAAAGAGGGAATCTGAGTTTTGACTATTTTGCTTCATTTTCCCTAAACTTCCTTTGAAGAACATGTAACCTGTCCTTACCTCAGGAATCTGAAAATGACAGGCACACTTTGTCAAATGGGTTGAGGAGTTATTCACATGAACAAAATAAACCTTACTAAACCTTAGCTTCAGTTCTGTTTTAAGGCACCATGTAATAGCCGAGGTACGATGATCCCTGATGTACATTCTTCAATGGCAATGGTCTGTCCAGCCACCTATCCAAATCCTACCGAATTGGGGATAAGTAACAGTGAGGTGTGCCAGTTACACTGCCTTCAGGTTCTGTTTAAAATTTAAATCCACGTACTTTAGAAACCAGGAAATATTTTTGAAGGAAATAACGATATGCAGGTTGCTACATTCCTTGCATTCTATAAATTTTCTTTTATAATAGCAGCATATTGAACTACTATTAGAAAAAAAGACCTGGAATAAAAGAAAGTCATCCGAATGGAATGGTTTCCTGTATGTCCAGCTCAGCATAAGTAGCATGTACACTTAAAAAAAAAAAGTCAAGTCATGTTTTCAGTTTAGTATCTAACTATAATCGCCCCACTCAACAGCAGAATGCATCTGAGCTGTGTGGTCCCAAATACAGAATCAGTAGTCTTTAAACAGAGGAATTGGGATGCAAATAGTCATTAAAATTCAATGCCCAACGGAAAGCTTGTATTGTTAACATGATTTAATAATTATGTACACAAATTATGTACATATTAGCATAATCTCTTGCAATTCTGTCATTTACTCTGAACTGATAAATGTACAGCTCAGCTTTTTTCAGAGAAAAACAGATGACCTTCCCAACCCTCTAGCACTATAATAAAAATGTTCTGTATTCTCCCCATACTCCAAAATGTTACCAAAATAGTGTCTTATGGTTCTGTCCGATGAAAAGCACCTTTCAAAAGCAAATTTGATGCATCTGCTGCCAAATGGGCATGCCTCCAGTGTAAATCAAAGAAATTCATTTCTTTTGAGATTTCACAGAAGTGCATCTAATTAAAAAACTTACACATGAAATCATACACCAAGACTAACAATCAACAATAAAATATTTTAAGCTACAAAATGTAAATTACTTTTTAATTATAAGAAAACAAAAACATTGACATTAAGTGTTGTAAAAATCCTTCTTGACACCTGAAACTAAGGGGAAAAAAAAACTCTTATTATTTAGAGGCAAATAATTTGTTTAGGTTAAGGAGAAGAAAAACAGGACCTGGAAAAATACATACACCCATTCCATTTCACAACTCCAAAAAGGTAATGTTCAGCACATATAAAATTTGACAACAGTCGACCTTCAGGCTTATTAAATTTTCAACTTAAGCCCAATATCATCAGGTTTAATGTAAGCTGGAAAATATGCTTCAGTATTCTTTAAACTGCAGTGTAGGTGTTTCCTGTAGCGCTGCACTGTCTGATAGTCTGAGTACTTGAGACGATGTGCTCGCTGTGGATTGGATTCAGGAGGCTTGGCTGCACGCCAGTCTCGAGAACAGGCTGCATACAGCCCACTGGGAATGCCTGGCTTAGCTCTGTTTTCTCCCTTTTGGCTTGAGGCTCTGAAGAGTCATCCAATTCTTCATCCATTTCACTTTCCACTTCGCTGCCTTCATCTGCACAAACAAATAATACTGAGATTACTACCAGAAGACAAACTGGAAAACAGCAATCAACATGTGGTTTAGAAACACTTTAATATAGTACATTAAGAAAGTAACCTCTCAGTTTTTCTCAGAGGAACAAAGCTTGTAGGTTTTCCTTTCATGGAATTTTAAATGTATCAGTGTATCCTGAGGCTTCCATAATTTTTTTTGTTGCAGGGGGACCAGCGCTTCACTATGTAATTCAGGCTGAACTTGAATTCACTAGGTAGCTCAGGCTGGCCTCAAACTCACGGTGATCCTCCTTGCCTCAGTCTCCTGAGTGCTGCAATTACAGGTGTGCACCTGCACCACTACACCCAGCTGAGGCATCTGCAATTCTTTTCAACATAGCAAACATAAATTATCTTGGCAATTCATGATACATATTTTAATGTAGTGCTTTAAAAAAGACACTTGGAATTTCATAAAGTCTCTACATGAAATAAGGGCACAATCTAGGACAACATAAGTCACTTTGGTATACCTTGCTGGCTTTAATGGGATGTATTGGGATGAAAATACTAACAAAAAAGATGAAAAGTTTTCAAATTTCTCCATAAATTTATACTAAATGTAAATTGCATCTGTGCTGGTGTTATTGCAAGCAAGATCCATGATGATTCACAATGTATCTACTACATGTGCAAGCAGGGGCTGCTGTAAGGACTTTTGGGCACACTTCAATGTTATGAATCACAGTATTAAGTAAATCTTTGATTTTTTTATTATGAGCAAGATAATGAGTGAACAGTAGTATCAGCTTAAACATGCACTGTGAATTTCCATTCCTGGCAACACTAATGCTATTAATAGTTGATATTTATATCTGAAATTAAATGCGTTAGTCACTGGCACTTCCAATTTGAATATACTTTATATTAACAAAAGCAT